>JAANSM010003810.1:0-12257 GCA_036850725.1 Orchesella villosa | reverse complement strand
AAAATATCCGAAACGTAACTTAATTATTCGTTCCCGGAAATAAAACCATTAAAAAAAGCTTTCTCCGATTTTTTGCAACGTTCACGTGCGGAAACTTTTTTGAATTGTTATTGTACATGGGCCTAACAAAGTAAAATAGGGAATGCATAGCTTATTTTATGGTAAATTCTATCCTGCCACTTCCTAATGAGTATAAGATGGATTTTTTGACAATTTACTTTCTTCATTAAAGCAAAGAATCTGCCGAACATCTAATCTAGTCACATGTTTTCATATGTTCATACAACACGCTTTTTTCCCTTCAGGTATTTAGTGCAACATTTGTTTTCGCTCGTTTAGCTGGAAAATTCGAGGTTGTCGAAGATTAGGTGATAATTACAGTTTTATTTGTGTCTAAAACATGCCCTTGACTTAGAAATAACTTGACTCTACTACTTTTCTAAAACATCCATAAAAATTTCACCATAAATCAAGCTTGAGTGCAGCTCTCCTATCAAGTTTCATTGATATGATTTCTTTTCCTGTAAAACTCTGTCCTTTCCTTTTCGTAACGCTTGAATGAAAAAGAAGATTTATAAAACAAGAGAAGGAGACAAAGACAAAACAAACATCAACTTTTGAACGGATCGTGGTATATTACAACAAACAAATTCTCAAAATCACACCCAAATCTCCTAGTCGGAATCGGAGACTCTTTTAAGTGCAGATAGCGCAGTATACTGTTTGTATATTCTATAGATATATAAAGTTATATACTTATTCCATTCCCTATAAGCTCCAAATTACATGCTACGAAACTCAACTCCTTTTAGCTGTCATGCTATCACCAGTAAAAATCAATTGTCAGCATGCAATTTTTGGCAACTTTTCAAATCATTCCAATCACATTTTCTAGGAAAACTAAATCCTTCCTATTTTTTTGTTACAAACCTGATTCTCTACAATTTTTCAAAAGAAATACATGATTGATTTAATGGTTATCCCGGGAGGATTGGATTAAGGCAAGGGAATTTCTGAGCCACCAACACATTTTGCATTTGCAACTTTGCAACAAATCTGCATTTATTTGCGTGTACTATATTGACTACCTTCAACACAATAGTGTTTTGTTTTGTTGGATTATCATGCAGAGCCTAAAAAAGTGTGCTAAAAGAAATTACGTTTATTATTAGTTACAGAATCGATTGAAAGGTGACATTCGCATTCTCGAGATATATCTGGTTGCTCTCAAGTTCATTAGTGTTTTGTAATTTGTTACAAATTAAATATTTATTATTATTTTATTATCAAAACAACACAAAATCATATAGTTTTTAGAACCCCTTTTCTGACGTCAATTGTCGTTGCCTGTTTTCTTCAGTTATGAAAATGAAAATGAGGATAATAAGTGTATAAATAAAAATGTCCTAAACATGAAAATGCGTGTGGGTGAAAGTGACTCAATATCATTCATTCTTTAATTATATTATAGAATACAACAGAATTTTCTCTGAATGAAATTTGAATGAAGATCCGAGACTATATACTCGTATAATGTCAACTCAAAAGTTTTTTATTCATTTTTTATTGAACTTAAGTACACAACTTAGGAAACAAAAGTCAATTTTATTAGTTTTTCTGCGTTTTTAGGTTATATACATAATGTGTGTATTGTGTATGTAGTATAATACTTCTAATAAAGATGATCATTATTACAGTACAGAATACATTTGAATGTATTTTGTTATTTCAAAAAAATCATAGCTTTTCTCGAGCCTCTCAGACGTAGAGTAGTCAACAATTTGACAACGCAGTAAGTGACAGAAGACAGAAATCTTGCCACAATAATAATATAATATTCCTTTCTCATTCCAACGATTTCTCGACATATTTTATGATATTGTGAGTGATATATGAGTAACAAAACTAATCACGTAAGTTTACGCTTTCATTTCATTTACTCTCAATGACTTTCATCGTGAGAGAAACTTATCGATATAAGAAGGCTTCCAGGTGGAAACGGTTCTTTGTAAATCAAAAAAATATCATTGCTTTCTTGCTCTATGTAATTTGACGAATCCTGTCTAAATCTCTCGAACAAAAAACTAATTTCGTTCAATTTACAAACTATATTCTATGTGCGTAAGCTGGTTGGTAATTATGAACGATAAGGTGAAGGTGTGCAATTTCCAATATATATTTTTTAAACAAATTTCCTTACAACATTAAATGCTACTTCGCTAAATTGCTATCCACTTCGTTTGTGGTCGTCGTGAATAATGCCAAAGAATACTGTGTATATTTTGTTAATATATTTCCTACTTTTTCTTACCATTTAGCAAGTTAGATAGTAAACATATATGACCTACTTTTATATGCATTGTTTTAGTACATGTTAGTAACCTGACAGAAAAGCGATAGTCTCAATGTCTCAACTCAGCCGAATCAAGAACATGAAAGAGTTTTTAAAACAATTTCAAAAGGTCAAAATTGGGGGATCCTCTGCTTATTTGTAAGACATGTGACGGAAGCTGTTTCCCACATAAGGTGACTTGTATGAAGCCGTGGAGAAGTAAGAAGCTCCTCCAGGTCCACCAATCGATCGTTCACTTGTAAATGTCGAGGTTCGTGGTCCATATCCCTCATCTCTGGATGTGGACTCTGTGGTAGTGGAGTATGATCTACCAGCAGGTCCCCCGAGAGCTGAATCTGAAGATCGGACCGTACGTGTCACCGTCTCCACTCTTCGCGTGGTTGATCCCGTTGTGTCCGGAACGGTATAGCTATAAGTCCGAGCTGATGGAGTCTACACAACCAAACATTTAACAATACAACGACTTGACGTCAGAAGAAGAGGCACAAAAAAGAAGACAGCGAAAGAAAGAGATAATGTGTGTGCTTTGTTTATGGGTGCACAAAGAAAAAAGAGATCACGTTTATATATATAGTATAGTATATAGTGTTGTTAAAAGATGTGGGAAGTAAATCATGGTGATAGTCGGATAATGACACTGACTGACATAAAATTCAAAATAAATGTTTGTGGAATGATTGTCAAAGGTAATTGCTTGTCTCTATTGGGAAACCCATAGAATGCGGTGGAAAAGTGGAGTACATTATTGTATTTTCTTTTTTGAGACGAGTTGACTCTGTTGACTCATATGACTTTATAGAATGTGTCATCTGTTTGCGATGTGCTATTATTTACTGCTTTTTTCATACACTTCGTGCTAGAGTCAATGGGCCATTTTTAAATCTGCTGTATGCACTTCTTGACTGACCTACTTTTCTATTTTCTCGCCCTCATACTGGGCCCGTTTTGTATCTGACATTATGTGTAATGTGCATGGAACTTTGACTAAACTTGAGAATTTAGAACGCTTTTATACACATAAAGCTCTTTTCATGCATGCAAAGCACAAGAATTATTTACAAAGATTCTTTTTTTTTCGCCACAGCTACTATATACCCACAGTCCACAGGAATGCGCATGCTTTTTGTAGCTGACCTGACCATGACCATAAATATGCAACATACAACAACATTATGCGTACTCGGTTAACAAAGAATTATATACACCAACAGTAAATCATGCATATTTACAGAAAACGGACATGATGACATTTAACATTTAAGTTTACACACATTTCATGCCATGCCATTTCCTACCAGACATGCTATAACATACATTTCAAAGCTTTAAATTGATCTTTTTCAGGGACTTTTGCTGGGATTTTTGACTTTTGAAGCAAATGAATATAGTCTAAAATCGGATAGTTTTGTAGAACTAAATGCTGATACCGTAGAAGCTGGAAGCGGCAATACTACATAGCAGCAGTTAGTGTCGTACCACATGGCAGTGTCTTCTGCAGGAGCTGTCTGAAGAATTCCATTATTTGATACTCNAGTTTTGTAGAACTAAATGCTGATACCGTAGAAGCTGGAAGCGGCAATACTACATAGCAGCAGTTAGTGTCGTACCACATGGCAGTGTCTTCTGCAGGAGCTGTCTGAAGAATTCCATTATTTGATACTCCAAATTATCAAGCATTATATATATTATAGTAATTTACTATTCGTGTTACACTGTTTCAAAAAAATTTGATTAAAGACCATCATGGCATGGTATTTGGTATATTGCATGAGTATTAATTGTATGTAGTGCATCATTTTATTTTAGGGTGAAAAAGCTGTGCCTTTTCTTTGTCTCACAAGATTTGCACATTTGAAATTTTGAATAAAATATATTTTTAGTAACTGGGACTAGACTGCTCCGCGCAATCGGATAGAAAAAATGTAGTTTTTGATGGAAGATTTGGAAAGGGGTTTGGGCTACGTACGTTACTCTACTAAACTAATATTATGCAACATTTTGCCAAGGATGGAGCTGCATCATTTAATTTGGTTTTCTACGTAACAATTTCCAAAGAAAATGTATCTACCGGTGCATAACATAGCAAACATTTTACTGTCAGGAAGCTGGAGCCAAATTCTAAAGCAACGTGACTACAAAGATTAATATGATTATCATACATTAAAGTATAGCATTAGAGACTCTGTTTATACAGTTTTTATAAAGCCTGATGGACTTCAAAAAATGGGGTGTAATGAATATACATTTGTATGGATTGATGGTGAAAACGTATGTATGCCTATAGTATATATAGCTAATAACGCTTTGAAAAATGTGTAAGAATTTCCTTTTCCTTATCAAATGAATATTCTTTTGTAGCATGACTTCCGAATTTTACCGTTATCCTTATCTCCCTAAGCTTTACATAAAAATGGTGGTGTTGACCACCTTAATATATCAAATGATTATGCTGTGAAAAGGGAAATTGAAAATGTGGTACCTACCGAGTAAGAATACGACGTGGAGATAACAGGTCTCGGAGACGTGGAGTAAATACGCCGGGTTGAACTCTCGTACACCATTTTGGACACAACTCACTATCAAAACACGTAAAATATTAAAATATTTTTTGTATGGAATTGAATCACCTTTTAAAATGTGTAAGCAAAAAATTTATATGTATTTCTTCACAAAAAGTAGCGAGAGAAATTTGAGTTTTTGGAAGCAAGTTGTTTTATATGTATGTATTATATATGATTAACCTGGTTGCAACTCTGATGCGGCGGCAAGAAATAAGGCGAGTGAAATAAGACCAGATCACACTTGGTCAACAGCAGACGGCAAAAACACGACTGACTCTGGGAGAAAGAGCAAAGAAGCAGAAACCATGTATAAAATCTTTCTTCCGGTTTTTACATAAGAAATATATAACTGAATACAACATTCAAATTTTCAAAGTATTAGCTGGATTGAGAATAATACCTTGTGTTCGTTAAATTTTGTAAATCCTCATCGTAAAAGCATAAAAAGGATCTAAGTTATTGCTGAGGCTGGTAGTAAACGTGCGTTGCATACGAATATGTCGATCTTGAAGTTATTTTTAATTTTTGGCTACATTTCAAATCTTCCAAACTCGTATTACGGATAATTCCACGGAATACTCTTACGTATAAGCTTAAGTCCTATGTATATTCTGCAGCTGCTGATAAATACAGAAAAGTATAGAGCTTCAATATAGTTTTCCATCGAAGATTTCATGAGCTTGCTGTTTCTCCCTCAATAATTTCCAAGACAAGAATTTGATGGTTTGCTGTTTGCTATCTCTCTTGCGAGCAGTTTTTACGCCCTAACACATTCGTAATATAATATACCTCACAACATGCACAATGTAAGGATTGATTTTCACTTCTTTTCTCGCTCATTACTTCAAGTTATGTTATGAGATGGAATGGGATGCAAACGTAAAAATATGAAATTCAATAATTCCCAGCCGCATAACTATATACTAACTAAGGCATAAGCTGGTTCAAATTCTTGCAGAAAAAATTTAAGTTGGCAAATTTTCAGACTTTTTTTATTCCTCTTCTTTAACAAACTTCCGTCTGGTTTTTGTACGTTATGAAGAAAATATATATAGAGTATAGTAATGCACATGTATAAAGTGAGATGCATCAATCAACCTCGGTCGGATATGAGTTTTGTACGTGAAGCGTTGCAGTTTTTATATTCAGTGTCATAAATAAAGTGCCGTAAATTTTGAAATGAGATGAGCATATGTGAAACAGTATAAGTTATACACTCGTATATAATATGGTTAGTTGAAATTTGAAATCATCGAAAAGAGAAGTAAATGCTGTAAAATATGACATTTGTTTGTTGTTCTCTCACATGGAAAACTCATCCTGTTCATTTTAGTGTTGTTTATTGTTGAGTGTAGTTTGAATTATTTTCAGGGGCAGGACATGACGCAAACTATGTAGCGTGTTATGCAACGAATTTAAAATACTAATGCTTTCTCGAACCATATTTGAAATCACAGTAATAAAAAACGATGGCGTCATTTGGTACACGCAAAGAAAAAAGCTGGATACTTTAACACATGAAAAAACAAAAGGGGAAGCAGTAAAAAGTAGGATAACAAATAAAAAGTGCTACTGGGAGCTCCATCGTTAAATGTCATTTGAAAGTGACCATAATTTTTAAACGAAACTAAACCAAGAAACCAACCACGCCACGATGCTAATAAAAAACAATATTTAGTAGAATGAAGTGATTGAGACGTCTCTACTTTTAGTACATTTTATAAATTAAGAAGGTCTGAGGTTGAGAGAATCTTTAAGAACTTCGAAATTTCCGTCATTTTTAACACGACGAGTAAATATATGCAGAAGATTCTTCTGTTTTGGTTAATGGGGTTTTTCCGTTTGTACATGATAATACTTTTGTGACCAGATGATCCAGATTCTTGCCAATAAGTTGGTGTTTTCTGCCTTCAATTTCGGTTGTTACATATTGCACATCGGGATGTCGGTGAGGATGCTGATGCTACTTGGCTTGATCCAATAGCACACGCAGCCACCCACACTTTTTCCAAAGCTATAAGGTCATAGTCAAGAGATTTTTGTGTCACGAAGTCACGATTCTAGTTTCCCTACATAAAATTGTTCCACATTTGTCACCACCTTGATAAACACACACACTCTTTCCGAGATGTGAATTGTTTACATAAATGTTTTTGGGAACAAATGTTTTCGTAAGGAAATTAATGAGCTAATTGAGTAAGCTGAATCTTGCTAGAGCCAGTATATTTATAGAGCTTGCAATATTATTAAGATTTCGTACAAATGAAAAATATTTGTACAAATTCTTCAACAGTCAGCAAATTAAAGGCCTAATCAATTAGCTTGTCAAAGCATAGTATATATCTCTGAACCAACTGGATTAGATAAATTATTTTGGAAAGAAGTTAATACATCTGATCATGAGTGCGTAAACATATTTAGTAAAAGCTTCTGACAAAGCTGAGTGAATACAAGCAAAATGGAATGACGATAAGATGACGATAATGGCTTTTTGCTGATGAGATAAGTTTTTACAGGAAGCAAAATTACAAATTATCCTTTTGTTTTTCTTCGTTGATTGTCTACTGTCCTCAACCTACATAATATACATGAATAAGATGCAATATGCATCTTATCAAAAGTCTGGAAACATTATTTGCACCAATTTGAAAAAGGCTGCCAACTTGGCTGAATGGAAGTTTTTAAATTTCTGTAAACAAAATTAAGTAGTACGACAGCAAATGCAATTTATACCGTCTAAAAACTAATATGCAGTACTTAACAGTAATAACTTCAAAAGGAATTCTGGGTATTCATTTCACCAAGAGATAAGCTAGCCACAGTATATGTAAATTTACATTTAAAAAGCATTCACAAAAAGAAGCCGACTAAACACAACAACATTCATTCAAAGAAAAGTTTTTCATAGTGCATGCACATTCCATGCATCGACATCACATCTCATGACTCGTGTCCCACCGACCGCAGTTAAAGTATCATGTATACGTTTCGGATTTATGAGGTAGAAAAATTAGGGCAAAGTGTAAACCTTTGCCAAAAAACTATTTAAAACAAATTTAATACTGCTGTGAGAGAGGTGTAGTTTAAAAGTAGGGCGTAATTCTTAATGTCTCTACGAATAGCTGTCAACTGAGAGAGAGAAGAGAGGGATAAGATGTTAAGTAGAAGCATTTAGATAAAAATGAAAGCAGCTAAGAGGCACCCATTACTTTTACTTGATTCACCCAATATCTACAATGACATTGTACTATATCGATTTGATTTTTAATCCAATTAATGACTTTTCTTGAACAGTGATCGTTCTTCTTATCTTGGTTCTAAGATATATATTACCATTTGGTCACCTTCAGGGATAGGCTTTGATCATAAGGAAATAAGGAATTCCACATTCGAGACTCGAGTTGTGTACTTGCTGGATTAACCTCTGAAATCTTTAACTCATCTGTTACTTTCAGGTGAACAAGTAATTTTTGTTTTCTCTCTTCGTGATTTCCCTTGTGGATGCATATGTTAGGATTTTTGTGATTTTAATATATTATGCATTTCCTTCTATATCCACTTGCAGTGTAATACAATTTCGTCGTTTTTCCTGGTTTGAGTTGTGGTTGAGTTACCCAACACCTGCAACTTTTTGGTGATATTGGTTTCCGGTAATGATGATGGCTCGTGTGAGTTTTTATTAAAAACTAAAATAATCTCACGATATTGACAGCTAATAGTATAGTATTTGGGTCAGTAGTGTATTATAGGCTTTTCTGACCTTGTCTCGCATTTAGGAAAACATGTTGTATTGATCACATTCATTTTAGTAAAAATGTGTAGCCACGCTTTTAGCAAGAAACAACCAAGAAAAATCTAATCAAATGAATAAGCCTTGTTTATATCTTTACATAAACGATTTGTACTCATCGTCAGTTAAATACACACTTATTCGAACTGAAACCAATGCATTAGATTGTAAACTATTGAATCCATATTTGTTGTGTGACAACTATTGGGAATGTATCTGTTTTTGTTCTATGATCCTTCATTTATGTAACGTGTTTTTTCAAATGTGTGTTCGCTTGTCTAATGTTTGTAGCGCTCGTTATACAGTGCAAAATTGTAGTGAAGCTGAAATTATCTAAATATTTGTATTTCATTTTAATATTTGTTTGTAAATGATGCTTTTGACTATATATATCCCATCATGGTGTCCAGGTACGCAGAGATATTTTAAACGCATTTATTTTTTAACCTTCTGGCTTAATGCGTTCATATCGCCGGCTGAATAATTCTACCTTCCTCCGTTTTACACATGTAGCACGTCACGTAACCATAATATTGGTATAAATAGATTATCTTAAGAGTTTTACTTGACTTCTGACTACGCTGTTTTGTCAGTGCATGTATACTTACCAAGCGTTGTAAAAATTTGGACGTGGCATTTACGTCTCAGCATTCGCATCATGTCTGGATAACCTGTGCTTATTGGACGTATGAATACGGACGGAACGACGGAAGGAATTTTTTTGGTTAAAGAAATCAAAAGCATAACTACTACGCTGCGTATGTATGTCTTGTCTTTAATACCAAACTCCAATTTCAATATGGGAATACTTCTACTTCTTTTCTTAGAAAAGAAAGTCATCTGTAGTCACTAAAAGATGATTATTTCTCAGTGCATTTATTAGACTAGCACGTTTACGCTTCAGTTTCGTATATTTGTGCACACATACGTAAATAGTAAATACGTTAGAATACATAAATGCAAAAGTGTGACACTCAGTTTAACAGTTTATCCAGAGAAAGTTCCGTCACAAACACATATACTGTAAATACCATAAATATTTTTAGTCATGAAACGCTTCAGTGCCTACGAGCAAGCATGCAGCCAAATAAAGACGTGTGCAATCTCTAGGATGTAGGAAAAAAGTAGGAAGATGACTGTGCTTTATGCCCACATTGTACACGTAGCTGTGTGCGTAATTTTATCAAATTTGCACATCCTAAGGATCCATTTTTTCAGCGTTTCATGTACACAGAAGCGTGTGTAAATAAACTGAGCTTATTCATGGTTTTATAACTTGGTTGACATTTTGTGTAATGCATATATTCGATATGTATATGGTACACTAGTTTAAATTGTGTCTCAGAAAACTTTGAAACGTTCTGTCGAGCGTTTGTAAGACAAACTACGTTATATGCCAACATTATGGCACGACATGGATTTTTCTATAACTTGTTAAAATTCTCCGGACCAAGAAATTGCAATAGTGTTCCGGCCAGTAAACTTTCAAGTGACAGGCTCGTAATACTCCAGATAAGATGACTTTCTTTGACTTTCGGTTATTCTCCATGCTTACATATATATGTCTATCTAAAGTCAAATGGCTGTAAAAACCCAGCAACTGAAATTGCTTCACACAATAACAACAGAACAAGCTAAGAATAGGATACGAGTGGTGTATGACTCTTCAACCATAATGATGCCCCATTCTAAACATTTATTTTGGCTGTATAGATAAGATAAGGAAGGAGCCCTTGAGCAACGTAATACGCAGTCAGTGTTCGTGTTCATCCACTGAAGCATCTTTATTCGATCTTTTCTCCTCTGTCAAGTGTTCGCAACAAATGGCTTTAACAATCTCAATGAATGCAACCATTGTTAAGCGTTTTACTTTACCCATGCATGATATCTAAATATAACTTTCAAAATGCATCGCTATATGATCTATGATATATATACTTATGTACATAAGTAATATGTGAATGCATTCTACGTTTGAATTACTTTGACAATGACTGACTTCGATTTCCTATTACACAGGGATTGCATGCGGCAATCGTTGAAAACATTTTCATCTTGTAAACATAATATTTTCATTTATGGGATTGATAGTACAGAAACATTATATAAAAAAGGTTGGTGCATAAATTGTCTGTTATTGGAGGATTGGAACAAAGTTAAGATAATGTTTACAACAGAAGCACGTGGCATAACGCGTAAACAACGATCAAAATGCATCGCTATATGATCTATGATATATATACTTATGTACATAAGTAATATGTGAAGCATTTTACGTTCGAATTACTTTGACAATGACTGACTTCTGTTTCCTGTTACACAGGGATTGCATGCGGCTACCTTTGAAAATATTTTCATCTTGTGAACGTAATATTTTCATTTATGGGATTGATACTACAGAAACATGATATAAAAAGGTTGGTGCATAAATTGTCTGTTATTGGAGGATTGGAACAAAGTTAAGATAATGTTTACAACAGAAGCACGTGGCATAACGCGTAAACAACGAAAGGTCACGCGTTCACTGTAAAGATCGTCTGATTAATCAGTAATTTTACTAATCTTGTGGTTGTCTATAAATTAAATTTACATATACGAAAAGCCAAGTTTTGTTATGAGGTCTTGCAAGTGTGATCGTCATAAGTTATGTTATAATTGTTGTACTTGTACGTAGTTGTAAAATTGTAGCTTGTTTGTATATTTTGCACTATTAAAAGATATCGGACTAGTGTTTGCAAAATTGTCAGTGTTAAGAATTATGTTGTATTAAACTATAAATTTAAAATTTTTGTTTGTAATTTTCTGCAATTTTCAATAAAATCCAATCTCCTCTCAATCCTGCTATTGGCTATAAATTGTTTAGTAATAAAATAATGTAATAATGCAACTGTCTGCGTCAGAAGGGTGCGGAGTAGGCAGAGAGCAAGAAGGATGTAAATTGTAAGTGACATAAAGATCTTCATATATTTTATTCTAACCATGAGCGACTGCTTGCAAGCAAGGCCTGCACATATATAAAGCTTAGCCCTTTACGCGATCATGGGTTTCCCAAACAAAATTGTGCAAAATTGTCTAATTACGTAGGCAGACGTGAAGTTAGCAGTCTGTTATCAAATGAAATGAAATCAAAGACAGAATTTGGTAACGACCTACAACCCACCTATATAGCTCATGTCACATGTGGAAGCCTTGCTACTAACCAGGTAAGTTACCATGAAATACGAACTATGAGCATCATATCAGGGATAGTTATAGTTATAAGAAGAAGGATGATTCAGCATCCATACTCGTCGATAGGGTACAAGACATTGCGATGAAGTATCACTTCACAGAGTCTTTGTGTATAGCCTGAAGACGCTTTGATTCTATATGCATCATTGCGGCTGCAGCTGACGTCCTACTATCCTCATTTCAACTAAGGCCAAACACGCGACGAATATGCTTTGATTTTTTTGTGTATAAGATGTCTAAAACGTATATACCTAGCTATGGATAATGACTATGCTTGCGTGAGAATATACCAATGTACTTTACCTGTCTACATTTTGATGAC
>JAANSM010003809.1:0-12258 GCA_036850725.1 Orchesella villosa | reverse complement strand
ATTTAGGGATATTTCGACATGCTTGATCAAACACTGGTAGTAGTTTTTAAATTCGTCATATAATTCAAAAGTTATTGGCGGGAAACTTCAAAACATAACTAATTACGCTGAAAATCAGGATTTAGGGATATTTCGAGATGCTTTATCAAGTATTTGAGTAGTTTTCGAATTCGTCAAGTAATTATAGTCCTTTTTTAGTTTGTTAAGAGCTGCGTATCTACCTTGCTTACAAGCAATTTATTAAATCTACAAAGGAATATAATTATAACTATAACTAAGCCATTAATTATAATTACAACCATTAGATTTTTACTGTCCGCATTGATTTACTAAGGTACTTCATTTTTTGAATTACTAGGCGAATTCATGAATTCATCCGAGTATTGATACATTTTTTTTGCTTTCTACCTATAGTTAGAATTTCTGTGAAGTGGTTTACTGATTGTGATCAGTGATCAGGAACGTTCGCTTCATTTTAATTTGATTCTTTATGTTCGTTGAAATTGAAACTATAGGCAAGTATGCTTGTTGTTTATTAATGAGAGCACAATTGCTTGAAATTTTTTGCAGTGTGAGAACCGACTATTTCGAAATAAAAACTGAAAATATGATGAGGCAATTCTACGTAATGGATTGAAAAGACCTAAAGAAATTCTGTTATCGTTTTGTCTATATTATATTTCATCGAGGATCTTAAATTATATAATGATGGAAGTAATTAAATGAAACCGAATATCGCCTCTAATGAGCATCAGTCTAATACTTCAAGAAGATTTCAAATCGAAACAATATTAATAAATAATCGTTTTAGCGCTTACGCATTTTTGAGTTTTGCATTTAATACAATCATTTCGCATACAAGAGAGTATACATAAAATAACACTCAATAAATATCAATAGAAAATTCGCTTGATTTTTGAAAATTCACATCAAAATTACAATAAAATTTACAATAAGGAACTAGAACGAGTTCCAGTTAAAAACACAACTAACAATAAATTACACTTTTAAATTCGTTACAAGTCAATTCGCGCTGACTTTTTAAATTAAACTTTTCATTTATATTTTTAAAATATAATAAAATCTTATAATAAAAATCCATCATAAAATGGTATTTTTATCCTACTTTCACACGAAAAAATTATATTTTAATAATACTTCAGCGTCCAGCAATTCAGCATAGGTCCTCATCATCATCATCTCCTTCATACTCAAACTGGAATGAGTTCCCACAATCTAAGCTCACATCCACCTTGAAGGCCGGACCAATATCAATTAAATCTCGAGTTGAAATAACATCGTCCATATTACCATTACCACCATTACTCGGTGACTGCGCAAGGTTCCAATGATCTTCAGAATTGGATTCCTCCTCCCCCGTCCCATTATAACAATGTAGAGTACTCATATGCTTGTCTCTCCCTTCTTTCGAGGCAAACGCACACTTGCAGTAAATGCAATAAAACGCTGTTGGAGGTTCGTTCCCATCCTTATGGATTTTTTGATGGGCCGACAAATTATCCTTCCGATTATACCCTTTTCCACAAGTTCCACAAATAAATTTCCTATCCTCGTGACAGCTCATGTGTCGCTTCAAAGTGCTTCTGCGACTCATCAACTTTTTGCAAATGGGACAAGGTTTACCCTCCTTGTGGAACTCGAGGCAGTGGGCGTCATAAGATTGAAAATTGGGATACTCTTTGAAGCACAAGGGACAGCTAAGGGGTTGATCTAAAATTGAGATGGTTGAAGGTGTATATGATGATGATGATGACACGTTCGCATTCGATTTTCCATCAGAAGCAGCATCAGTATTCCTCTCGTGCGTCATGAGGTGCTTCTCCATCTGAGAACTGAAGATATACAATTCACAATCCTCGCACTGAATGATTTCATCCCCGGAAATAAGATTGGGACTGGTACTACGGCCAGGTGAAGGATATTCGTTGGTAGATGTGGTTATTGGGTTATTGAAAGACGGGTTGGAATGGGAGTCAACCACAGCCACCTTGTCGCTTCCATCATTTATGGAAACTGCTCTTCGTTTTGGGTAAGGGGATGAACTACTTGGCCAATGGTTTATTGAAAGACGGGTTGGAATGGGAGTCAACCACAGCCACCTTGTCGCTTCCATCATTTATGGAAACTGCTCTTCGTTTTGGGTAAGGGGATGAACTACTTGGCCAATGGTTGACTTTTCCTACTATTCCTTTGGTTGCTAGAAAAATCAACAAATAAAAAATTAGCATAATTAAAAAATTCTAAAGAAAGGCAAAAAAATTAATAATTGCACAAAATGAAGAATTATTTTGATTTTTGATTGTTTGTAATTGAAGGGGATTAGTTTTATGCTTACTTAGTACGGGGGTATTCAAAGCTGCTGATGTTGAAGGAACTTTCGTTGAACTCTGATCTACAAATGACGATGATACACTTTCTCCAGGTTTCTTACGGTTGATGTCAATGTAGCCACGGTGAGAAATTGGTGAAGGATTTTGTTTTGTTGTGGTTGACAAAGAGGGTTTTTTCTCATTATTATCTGTAAGATTTGTTTAAACATTTATTATTTAAACAAATTATTATTTTTTATACAATACAACTTAAATGGGTTAATAATTAACAAGAACTAATTTAAAAAATCTTCATAATTACCATCTTCATCATCTAGAGTAATACACTCTGTAATAGTGAGAGCAATTGTTGAGGTGGAGTTTTTAGACGGTCCCAATGAAGCCTGTAGAGGTGGTGGTGGTGATGATGATAATGTGGGGAGAATCGAATTTGGTAGTAAAGTTGGAAGAGGAGATCGATTGGAATTAGTTGGTTGTTTGATTGGAGGGATAAAAGGTTTTTGAACACTTTTCTCCTTAGTTTTAGTCGCTAATACATTCAGGTCCACCACCGGAATGATATCCAACTCCACTCCGGCAGTTGGTCGATTATTTTCTGATGGAGGTGGTAGAGGAGGTGTTGCTGTTCGAACTGATGTGGTGTTGATGATAATAGGAACTGGATTGGGAGGAGCAAAAAAGTTTGTTATAAAAGCTCGAAAAATGAAGACAAGAAAACTATAATTTAATTATATTTTACCTAATGAATTAGGAGGTCGGTGAAGGTAGTGATATTGGTACGGTTGACTTGAGCTTCTCCACCTTCTTATTAATATTTTCCACTGGAATTACAACACCTGAAGACGGTGGTTTCAAAGGAGGTCCTGATTTTGGAGGTAGATTGATAGTCCAATTTCCGAGCTTCTTTTTCAGCTGCATGTCTATCTCAGAAAATTTATCCTCTTTGAAAAACTCCATGAACTTGGAACCTACAAGAAAAAACATTCATACGTAAATTACTTTTTTGCTCGCTGTCAAAACCGTCACTCTATTTCATATTTCCCCTTTCAACTTCCACAAAATCTTATTAAAAACGAAATCAACAAAAAATCAAAGTGATTTCTTACCAAAAGTATCAGCCAGAAAAACCTGGAGTCTCTGCACCTCCTTGAGCACATTTTCGAACTCGTTTCGTGTCACAAAAGACTCCATAATAATATTTCTTTACACTGGAATCCCTGTCACTAGTGACTAGTCAAAGACCTTCATTTAAAATCAAAATCTTCAATACTTAGTCTTTTCCTCCTTTTCTCAATCACACCTATATAGCCTTCACAGAACCATTATAATATACATTATAAACCTGAATGGCTAGTAACCAACAAACGAAGCCTGGATATGGCCAGCCTATTTGTGTTTTGTTTCGCATTATTATGAGAAAAATATAATTTTGACAGAACACGGTGGAGATAGGGAAGAATTCAGAGCACGAGAAGTATCCCAAGGAGAAGAGGTACACTACTCTTCACTCTCAACCCATTTTTCCACTTCCATTCTAACAACATTTATATCATATGCATAGTGCCTAGCAATATATATTTATCTCGTACTCAACTCCATGTCCACCACCAAACCAAAGCAACTCACCAAGCACCAAAAACCTATAGGACGTAGCGTAGGCAGTAGGCGCTAGGTTTACTTGTTACGAGCAAGTACTGTAAAAGTTAGCATAAAAACACTATGATATAATATGATGCGGTAGGAAAGTGAGCATTGCCTTTCTCATTCCTCATTGCCAGCAGCGAGATAGGGGAAATACACAAGGAGAGCATTACAAAAATTCTCATCGTGAGTCGTGAGCTTTGGCTATATTCCATCTCCGTCCCATCTCAACCAACGGGTTGAGTTGCCTAACTTCTGTGTCCGAGACGTGAGTTCGAATCCATCTACCTTCGATTTTGCCTGATCTGTCTAAGCTCTCAATTTTCAAAAATTAATTAGATGACTGACTCATGAATTGGGAATATTCAATATGGGAAACAAATTCTTTGCCAACGAAAATACTTAATTATTCTTCAAATGATGAAGTGACGAGCATACGCAAGCATACACGGTGCTGAAATACTGAAAGTTCGAAAAGTGTTCGAAATGACCATTTTCGAACACTTGAAACAAAATTATTTGAATCATGGCTATTTAGTTTTTACTGAGATACATGTTTTTGCGTTTATTTCATAAGAAAACTCAAAAAAAATAACGATAGTTTTTACTTAGATTTTAAACGTGTGATAATGATAAATTATAGAATGTAGAAAGATATAGCACTTACAATTTAACGGTAAGCTAAACTAATTCATCGTCATCCCCTTCATACTCAAATTGGAGGGTGTTGCTAATATCCACTTTGATTTGGGTGGTGACGTCTATCAATTCCCCAGCTCCTACTCCGATCACTGAACTACTACTACTACCACCGCCACCGACGCCAACCCCAATTTCATTTACATTCTTATTATCCTCCTTCTGCTCAGGAGCTTGAGGCGATTTATCTACAGCTGAAAGTAGACTTTGACATCCCACTTTTCTACAAACTTCCTCAAACTTATAATGATTCTTGTGCACATTTTGAAGATGACGATCTCTTTTGTTTTTGGAGTCAAACTTGGCTGTCACAAAACGAGCAGTAAAAACAGGCTTCGGCTTTCTCCAAATTACAAGTTTGGATGTGATAATTTAACGGATCAGGACGATTGCAACATTTTCCACAAACGATGCAAACACATTTAGGATTATCATGGGCTTTCATGTGAAGTTTCAATCGTCCATTCTGTTTCAAACTTTTGAGACAAATGGGGCAAGGATGTCGGTTCAGGTGGTGGGAATCACAGTGATCTTCATAGAGGGAGAAGGTCGCAAACTCCTGGCGACAGAGGAAGCAGTGGAGAGGCTGTTTGAAAAAAGATGATGGTGATGATGATGTTGAAGAGGAGGAAGAAGAAGGCTTATCCTTTTCAATAATATTTTTTCCGTTCCCATTCAACAAAGAATGGGTTTTGAGGTGGGTATTCATACTACTCTTGTAGATGTAGAGGCCGCACTCGCGACACTGAATTATTTCGTCATTAATGACGTCTCCAACACCACAATTTAGACTCCTCAGTTTGGAATTACGGAAGGAGGGGAGGGGAGCTGGCTTAGATATTTTTGGAGGGGGAGGCGCTGCATCCGATGGAGGGATAGATTCTGCTGGTGTTTCCCTCGTACTTTGATTACGGTCTGCAAAATTACAAAATGATTTCAAATTTTCAATTTTGAATTTTTCAAATTGATTAACTTTTTGTTCATTTTGTTTTGATATTCGTTTACCATTTTCGTCGTCGTCTTCCAACATTATGCATTCCTTTTCTACAACTCCTCCACCAACTGAAGATGATATTTCCTGGATTTCTGGTGATTTAGGCGATGATGATGAACCTTCCTCGAATTCGTCCTCTTCTACCTCATTTACTTTTCGTTTATAAGCTCTCACAACTGAAATAGGCACCACAGGTGAGACTGATGATGGTGTGGGTTGTGATGATGATGGTGTTGCTGATGACAATTTGGCCCTGGCTGCATCCAATATTTTATCTTGGTTTTTATACCCTTTCAACCTCAACCTATCTCGAGCATGTAGGGCTTCCGTTATGAGGAGCCTGGCGCTGGGCGCTGACTGGTTTTCAGAACCTGATTTTCGATAATCCATGCTGAAGTTGTAGTTGGAGATGGGAGTCTTTGCACCTGTTCAGATGTCAAGAGAAGAGAAATATAGTATTAAATGTTATAAATTATTTATATTATAAATGAATACTGAAATCTGTAAGTACCTGGAAGAGCCGGAGTTGGAGGTGGTAAGGATACTACGAGGGAGGAAGGAGGTGGTACTCCTCCTACCGCTGATGATAACCTAACTGGTTGACTTTGAGGTGGTGGTGGTACTCCTCCTACTACTGATGATAGTCTAACTGGTTGACTTTGAGGTGGTGGTAGAGGTACTCCCATCTTCAAACTGGCATTGAGCACGTTGGTGGCGAAGCTCCCGAGCTCACTATTCAATCGAGATTCAGCCTCGAGAAATTTGTCATCCTTAAAAAACTCCATGAATTTTGGACCTACAATTAACAACCGTCAATCATCATCAATCATTCACAATTTAGGAACAATGAATAATGATAAAATACACCTTCAACTTCATATTTGAAAAACTAATAAACATTAAATTACCAAAAGTATCAGCCAAAAAGAACTGCAGTCTTCGAACCTCCTTGAGCACATTCTCGAACTCTCGTCGAGTAACATACGACTCCATAATCAAATAGATGGGATTACAGTCCAGTTAAAAAATTAATCAACAACTGCAAATTATAAGTGATGAATTTCCAAGCTCAAACTAATCCCAAATCACTGATTGATATTTGAATATATTTTTATTAGTAATTAATCAAGCAGAACCCACCAATATCTGCCTGCCTTAGCTGCTATTTTAGCAATTTTATAAAAGCAAAACAAATCCAGACGGCGGCTATTCTGTCAGTGCTTCTTTTTTTCTCAGTTTGCTGTTTGCTCAACTGGTGAGAAATGCATTGGAAGGATACTAGCGTAAACTGGAAAAATGCGTAGCGTGGTGGTAAGGGTTCCGTACCTCCCGTCCATGTGCGGGGCATCGATTCCCGGTGGAGCTTTAAGAAATCGCATTTTTATCGGAGTAGTGTAGCTAGAAAAACTCTCGTTTAGCTCAAAGTGAGCTTTTAACACGAATAATGATGCTTGTGCGTGAAATGAAAAAAAATAATTCTGAAAAAAATTAATACCCAACAACGTCTTTTGACAAAGCGTGCGTGACCATTCGCAGTATTATTCGCACATCAGATTTCATTACCATACCATATATGTTGCATCATCCAACATCTAGATCTGTCTACATCGTTCTTGCAAGATGTTGATGGACTCGCAATGAATTGAGTTTTGTTTTTTGCTCATTCAGGCAGATCTTGACTTGACTTTATCTTAAAAATTCAACAAGTCATTTCTACAACATGACAATGACATTACACCTCCCACCTGGTCCATCTTCTCGCCAAAATTACACATTACACACTATTAAAGAATTACCACATGAATTAGCTATGTATAATATATAATATTATGAATATTCATGAATTTATACCAAAGACAAAGTACAATATGAGGCTTGTTTTTTTTCTAGAAGAAAATCATGCCTAATTACATTGTCTGGTGGTCTCTCCGTTCTTTTGTGGGTGTATGTCGTACAAAAAAAGCTATATTATTTTCACTTTTTCATGATGATTTGCAATTTGCATGATAATAATACACAATTTGTACCCGAATGAACATCTGAGCATGACAAGCACAACCTTCAGGAGCGAAGGTGCCAATTAAAATTATGTTCAACGTTTTACAGACGTCTCGGTCAGATCAAACACTCTGTGTGTTCCCATTCTGTTTTTATCTTTCGATTCGGAAAGATCTGTCGCTAAAGACTTCAGGAAATGCAATGGAATTCAATTTATGTAAATTATAAATTGTTTGACGCACACACAGGTTTATACACCATTTCAGATTGATACGATTAATCATTAATCATTTCGGTCAGGATCAAGCAAATAACAGAATTTTTTCGTTGTTTTTCACGTGAAACAAAAGCAGAACTCTGTACGTTTTGTTTTAATTCCAATCCCCTTATCAGAATCAAGTTCTCTTATCATCAAAAACAAAATTATTCTCATTAAACAAACAAGAGCAGAGCCAGAGCAGCGTAGGTTGTGATTAAATGTGGTCGTGAATTGTGTGTAGAAATTCAATTTTTCAACCTTCAACAAATTTGACTGAAAACGTAGTTTTGAATTTTTTTATTCGCATTTTAATTTTGTAACGTACAAAGAAATCTGTTTGAAAATGGGGAGAGATTTTGTGTACGACCTTTGTGGAAAGAGAGGGATTAACTGAGGAGTCAAAAGAAGGAGATGGGAAGGAGTCAAGGACAGTGACAAATCTAAGTGGTAAAAGGAAACCAGATCACCGCTGCACCTTCCAATGCATGAAAACCCACAAAATCCATCACGCCGCGAGACTAGGGCGTTACACGGAATTAAAACGGTTCCTTAACGAGCAATGTCCTCCATGGGCAGAAGTGGATGTTGAAGAAGGAAGTCCTACAGCGCCCCTGGAAGAAGGAATAGAGCCACCACAACCGCAACCACCTCCATCAGCACCTACAAATCCCACCTGGGCATTTGAACCTGATGAGTGTCTTGGCCGAACGCCGCTTCACTACGCAGCTTGGGCTGGAAACACAGAAAAAGGGCTGAAATGTACAAAATTAATTCTGGAAGCCATTTCTCTAGGTGTCCATCCAGCTAACGTAGTCTCAACTTTGAGGAGACTTGTGAATGTCGTAGATTTCAATCAAGAAACAGCTCTTCTTCTCGCGGCGAGAAATGAAGCGACAATGATTGTAAAGGAGTTACTAATTCATCATGCTGAGTTAGATGTACAGTTGGTTAATGGGAAGTGTGGCCTTCAAGAAATTTATAAGAGGACACCGGAAGCAATGAATGAGGCCCTTTGTCACAGCATTTCTTATGTGGAGCTTTGTAAAAGGCATAAGATTGGGGATAACGGGGAGAAGAAGCATGATGCAAAGAAGAAACCAACGTGGGAACCGGAACCAGAAAAAGAAAAGGAATTGGATTTCAGCAAGAGGAGCTTGGTCAATATTTGTCTCAATTTTTTGTAAGATTTCATTCGTTGTTCGTTCACCACCATTTGAAAAATCTTAAAATTTGATAAAAAAATTCCTTAGATTTTAATCATTCTGGTTTTCTTTTAGCCCACTTTTAGGTGCTAAAGTTAGAGACGGGAAAGGAAAAAACGGAAACCCCGTCCCAGAAACAGTTTTTCTATATAAAATCAACAGGAAAAGAATGGCTTCGGATGTCCGACGACAGATTCTTACAAATGTGCTTGTCCAATCGTTTCTTCATTTCAAGTGGAACAAAGTCAAGCATTTTTGCTTCTTTGCAATTTTCTTTCATATTATTTGGCTAGCACTTTATATTGGGGTTGTGATTGATGTGTTTGTGCTTAGTTGTCCTTGTAAAGCGATAGCTAATGTGAATCATAGCATAAATGGAAGTGATGATGATGATAAAGATCCCAGTGTAAATGAATATCCGATGGTGATGCCGGATGGAACTTGTGAAATTACTGGAGTCGTTCACATTGCCTCTGCATTGATCCTAATTCTTTCAGTTTGCGTTTGTGTCAAGGAATTTTTTCAGTTTTGTAGACTGAGAACGTTGTACATTCGGTTTGAGAATATGGCACAATGTGTTCTACTCACGTTTATTTTTTTGAGTGTGCCAAATTTGTACTTGAATCATTTTTCAGTTATTAGTCCCGTTCATTATCAACTTGCGGCCGTAAGTAATACACTTAACTTATATTAAAACTTATGCTTATATCAATATATTCTTTATTGATAATTTGATAAATTCTTGCATTAATTTTTACCCAGTTTGGAATTTTCCTTGCATGGACACTCTTCCTCTGCCAACTTTCCAAGCTCCCACGGTTCTGCTTCAAATTTCAGATTCAAATGTTTGGCTGGCGTTGTCATATAGTACTCCCTGATCACGGAATTTATGTTGAGATTCTCACCCGAGTTTTCAAAAACTTTCTAATTTTCATCACCATCTTCTCTTCCCTTCTCATCTCGTTTGTTTTCTCTTTCAATATTTTACTACCAAATGTAAGTACTCCAAGATTAAATTTTTAAATTTACCCGGAAATAATTTCCCGGGAGTGTAAAGTTTTCCCGTCCCCGTTGAAATATAAATACTTAAAATGAAACTATGTTTTGGGTTTCTAGTCAACCGGATTCATCAATTTGTCCAATTCCGTCCTAAAAGTTTTGACGATGATGACAGGAGAGTTAAATTACGACGAAATATTTCATAGTGAAGATGAGCAGCTAGTCTACCCAATATCATCTCACGTAATGTACGGAATCTTCATTATGGTTGCGACCATAATCCTGTTCAATCTCCTCATTGGTTTCACCGTCAGTGACATTCAAGGTCTTTCAAAGGACGCGGAAGTTAACCAAATCAGCAACAAGCTAGAGCAAATCTTTCTCATGGAGTGTTTTCTTTTATCCACTCCGATGCAGTTGATTTTCCGGGTATTTGCAAAGCTTTTCTTGGGTGGGGATGGGAGGCAGAAGATTTTGAACGGAATTATGGTTACTAGAAGAACTCAATGTCACACATGGTAAGGAGCGAAGTTACCAATTAGCGTTAACCGTGGCAATTTTACTTAATTTTTAATAAGTTCATGTAAATTAATTTTTTATAATTTTATGATGATTATGAACAGGATGTGCTTTCACACTGAAATGGATGCATTGCCACCAGATCATAGGGTCCAGATTCGGGATTGGGCGTCTAAAAACTGTCTTTCTAAATATGAGCGACTTCCAAAGTTCAGAGACATGCATAAGTAATCAAGGAATTTTACACAAAAACCGTTCGCGTCCATGTTTCTTCTTGAAAAATATAGATTATGACTGAATGCACTTGCATTGCAATTTTTGTATTTGGTTATATGGCGGATATTTAATGTCTGTTTTTTATTTCATCATGATTTTGATCTTAAATACAATATAATACAAAGCAATGATTCCTCATGTGTCTATGCAATTTATTTTCTAATTATTGATAAAAAGTACATGGTTTTAATACTTGGTTTTAATTATCATAGTCGCTTGACTGCTGCATGCTGTTACGTTTTCTGCCTAGTTTTTGTAACATAACTGCTCTTCAATTGTAAAGTCTGTCAACATTCATTCTACACTTAAAAGTACTAAAACTTTGGAAAAGCCACCGTGCAACATTTATGACGTTTACGATTTGTTGTTCAGCACCTAACAAAAGTAAAGACAACACTAGAAGTAACACATGCATATAGAAAACAACGATAACGTTATCATTCATGGAAATAGCCTTTGCTGATTTCACCCCTTGTATTCCCTCTAAAACTGTAGAAACATTGAGAATTCTCCGCAGCGTCCTTATTCTAAACCCCCATTCCTTCCACTTCTCCTGCAAGCCTGACTCCTTAAGCGCTCTCACTCTCAAAATGAATCTTGTCGCAGGCCACGGAATACGGCCAAATTGTCAGTTTTCAATCATGCTTCCATACGATTCCTTAATACTTGTAAATCTCATCTTTTTTCCACCATGGAGTTGAGTTTTACTCGTAAACAACTTAGTTAGTCTTAGAAAAATAAAGTAAACTTGTGAATATGTATCAACATAAGCGATATTTTTGGGTGGTGATGCGAGAGAGAAGATTTTGAAGGGAGGTTACTAAACGAACTCAGTGTCACACATGGTAAACATATTTACTATCATATCATTTTTATTTTTATTATATAATTTTATATCATTTTTAAAAGGTTCGTGTATATTAATAGTTTATAATGGTTGTGAATAGGATGTGCTTTCACACGGAAATGGATGCATTGCCACCGGATCATAGGGTCCAGATTCGGGATTGGGCATCAAAAAATTGTCTTTCTAAATACGAGCGACTAAATACGAAGTTTAAGTAATTTGAGAAACAATTAAACCGCAGGAATTTTCTTCAAAGTTTGTTATGTTAACTATAAATTATGACTGCGTTCATATTAGCAGTTTATGTATTTGATTTTGTTAAGAATTTGTCATTTGTAGTATTAATTCATTTCTTAATCATAAGCACTTTGTTAATCAGCATTAGTTTTTTACGCTTCCAAAATTCACATGTCATCTGGCATCTTTTGTCGTTTAATTTAATTTCATGTCTGCAAAAAATCATTCTTCACTTA
>JAANSM010003808.1:0-12258 GCA_036850725.1 Orchesella villosa | reverse complement strand
CCATGAATAGGGGTAATAAAATGATTGACAGCTTATACCCTTTTACAATCACTGAGTCTGTGATTGCAGCTCTAAACTGTTTGTATAAGGAATGTATATATATGTATCTGCTATTGGCTAATTTTGTGCTCTCGTTTTAGGTACCTCTTTTTATGATTCGATCGTTGTTCTTCCTCCAAAGATCTGGATTAGAATCTGGGATTTTTTTCGTGATTCTAAAAATGTCTGCCAGTTGCTCAACAAACTTGACCAAGAATGGTCAGTCAAAAGTGTATATTTTTATCAGAGTTTCAGCATCTACTTAAACTGCTGATATGCAGCTGTGTTAATTAAATAGACAGCATTCAAATTAAAGTTGGTAAATGCGATCAATATTATTTCAGTATCTAATCAGTGAATCATTTTTAATTAGTTTTGGTAGAATGTGATACCTACATGTGTATAGTGTATTGCTTAAAGTGTACAGTTGGAAAGTATTTATAATGTTTTCACTGTAATTTATAAAGTCTAGTTTAAGTGATGTGTATATATATATCGGCTATACAAAGGAGTATAGCTGAGAATGAATAAAAAAGAGTTTTTACTTTCTTTCTCCAACTGATATTTATTGGATTTAGTATGATTTATTTTTTGGGATGGATCTGGAAAGGGTAAAAGGTAAGAATGCAATTTATTATGACAAAGTCGCAGCTTTATTATCCTTCATAAATTTTTTCCATGCTTTCACACTTTTTGCCAATTAGCTGGTTCTCGCGTGGAAGCAGGATCGGGAAGAAGTACTCGACTTGACTGAGATCGAGATCTCAAATCATTATAGAACCTAGTACTATATACCATGTTTAGAACATAACTAGAAAGTTACATCCTCATAATCATATCATACCTCTAGCACTTCTTGTATTCTATTCTTTCTTCCTTCCACACTCCGTACAACTCTCTCACTCTTCGGATTTAATAGGAAATCCAGGGTGAGAACAGCAGGGGATATTTCACCGAAAGGTTTACACACTCCGAATTTCCCGACATTTCATAAAATATACATAATATGTTTCTACAGTATACATGAATTCTACTCTCTCAGAATATCATATAATTTATAGATAGGCTTTCCATATTCCACATTCTGTGAGGCACATCTTTCTAGTCGAAGACACAATCCTTTACTTATGGGGTGCCCATGAAGGCATTTTCATGTAAGAAATTACAATGCTCCTCTCTTGCTTTTTGATCTCTTGGCATTTCCCACTTTTTCCTCTACTCCTACTCGGTCGGTGTGCGATGTTTTGAGCCTTCTGCTTACTCCCAGTTCCATTAGAAACACCTCACGTACCCTTAGAGGCAATCTATGCAAAGTTATACGTTTATATATTCATAATGCTTGTAATAGTAGTAGAGTAACGTATATATGCAAGAATAACTAGTTCTGCTTTGTATATCCCTACTATTAGATTATTTTTTGATTCATGTTCTCTATTAGGAAATTCCTAAAAAGGCAATTTATAGCCAGAACTGAACGAAAGTGAAATGCAAGAAAAAAGGTAAAAGATTATAATATGGATTTACTTGCTTAATGCAAGTTTCTAGAACCTCACCTCTCTCTCTCTCTCTCTCTTCGTTGCTCTCCTGCTACAGGCAGTCAGATTGAATTACAAGTTTTCAAGTTTTTTGGCAAGATTATACGGTTCATTGTGTACACAAGATAGAATCATTTGTTTATTTAAGGATATTTAGAGTTTTCACTTGGCACACATAGCTGAGGAAAGCTCGTTTCGGTTAACAAACAGGAGAGGTACACAAAGTCTGTGTTGTCATCATCATCATCATGATATTGTATAGGAGGAAATACATTAGGATGACTGGTAGACAACACCTTATGTGTATTGTTATGTGAGATGTGATGGTGCTAGACTGCTAGAAGAAGCATTTTCTGGAGAGAGACAATTTTTTGTTTATAAGTAAAGGATCAAAGTTGACTGTAAGCTCGAGGGAAATAACTCTTGCGTTATCAACTTGGTTCATAACGAGTTGTGACATTTCCAATTTTCGTGTAAATTCATGAGAATTTTTTCCTCTCTCCAACTACTACCCTATCGCCGTATCACTCCAAACGAAATTTCCCCTGCTTTGATACTTACGTACCTAAACTGTATTTTTCTTGAAGCTATATTATATGCATGTACATGTCGAGAATGCGGAGATGGATGGGTATTCCGTTTTGTAGGAAAGCTTGCGCGCATAAATTTATTTATATGCGATCAGATATCAGAAGGAGGATGGAAAGACGGAGAGAAATAGAGTTGATAGTGTGGGTGCCGCAATTTCCTATCATTCGTAATCGTAGGGTGCAAGGTATGGATGCAGGAAATGTAAGAAGATGAAGAGAAGAAGGGAGAGAAGTGGAAATAAGTCCTGAATTTTCTTTTTTATAATCTTGGGGGAAGTTTTAAAAGGGGAAAAGCTTGCGTGCATTCAAGTTTTGGGTTCTGGAAATGCCCTGTAGACAAAGGAAACAGTATAATAACAGAAATTTGAACAAGATGAGGAGAGTGTGTGTATGTGGAAAAAGCGCATCAGGCAAAAAATTGCCAAGAAAAATCAGAAAAGATAGACTTTTTTCTTTAAAGTCCCAGCTGCTGCAATATCTACAACACCCTTTTAAACAAAGCAACTGCTGCAAGTATGCATGTGTATTTACTCCAACCAAAACTTATATATTCTATCCCCTCTTTTCTTCGTGTGTGGAAGTTGAAGAAGATGAAAACGAAGAAAAAAGTTTTTTTCTCTTTTTCTGGAAAACAGTTTTCTTATTCCTCTGCTTGCTTTCCGTAAAAGTAATATTGTTTCTTTTGTAGTGGAATATCGTATAATATGAGAAAAGAAGAGGAATCATCATCCTCAGTTCCTGCCACCCCGGCTGTCGCTAGCTTCGTTTTTTGGTGCTTCGTATGCATATATTCCACAAGCTGAAATAGGGACTAGAGAGAGACAGAGGCGCACATGTGCCTCTGAAGAAAGAAGAGACTACCTCTCTTGTTTGGTTCCGTTAGGTTGGTTTGTTTCCCTACTGCTTTTCTGTTAGCTAAAGAAAACCCGGGAGTTTTTACTTCACGCTCTATATATTACTTCTCTCTCTCTCTCTCTTTTGGGTTTCCGAAGGATATATTGCTTTCTTGGAGCTTCTTTGTATTCCGTCTTGGACTTCTTTTTTCTCCTCAACACTGTTATACAACTTGGTGTGTGTGTGTGTGCTCCCTCAGTTTCCCCTTCTTGTTTGCCTTCCCCACACAAAAAGTATCGAAGAAAGAGTAAGTAGCAAGGAAACGAATGAGAAGAAGAGAAATGCTTGCTGATATTCTGAGCACTATATTCATAAATGAATATATATATAAATATACATTTTTAGCCTTGTATACATGGAGCATGTGCTCGTTAGAAAAATACAAGATGGTAAGTTATTAACATGGAAAAGGCAATGTATAAATGTAGTATGTAGTGTTGTAGAGAGAGAGTCCACGAGCAGGAAGAGAAAAAGAAAGACGACGGAACAAGTTAGAAGCCCAAAATGTCCATGACTAGTACACACTTCTCTCCATGTATATTTTCTGTCGGTTTTTATAAAGAAAATCCATGTACACATGAATTCATGCATGTGTGCCTATATGATAAAATGTATACCTTCTTCTTCATTGCTCGTGCTTCGTGCTTTTGCTTGGCTTGGCTGAACTTCCTATTCAACTTGAATAAATCTGCTGCAAATCTTTCATGGCTAAAAATTATGGGACTGAGGACTAGAGCTGACGATGGAACTAGTGTTTCCAGACCTCGTTGGAACTTGCTTGGAAAGAATAAAATGTATCAAGCCAGCAGGAAGGCAGACAAACTCACTGAGAAAGAGAGAGAGAGAGTGGGACTACAACAAAAGTTGGTTTTCTTTTCTGCCTGGACTTCTACTCTTTGGTCCGGGCATATGATGATGGTGATGCTTATAATAGTATACAAAGTAAAACACTGGATTTTTTCCCTCTCACTCTCACTGTCTCTTTTGCTAAAGACCATTTCCATTTACCAGGAGTGAAAAAGTACCCGGAAAGCAGAAATAGGGAGTTAGCAACCATGTGTACACTATTTTCTTAAACATTTATATATAATACTGCTCTCTCTCTCCCCCATTACATACGAGCTTGAACTAACTCACTTCACTCCTTTCAAAAGACGTAGTAACCAACCGTGTACCCTAATACTTGCCATACTAGCTCAAAAGACAACCGCGCTGCTGTACTCAATCCTTTTGTCTTTGCTAAAAACCTTTGCAAGAACCGATAAATTTTAAACGTCAGAGTGAGGGAACCGGAAATTTTTAAAATGTTGAAATTCTTACTAAAGTATCCGAAAGTACTTCCTATTCACTTTGAATACATTAAACGATGAGAAGGAATAAGGAGCATTGAAGAAACATGACATAGTCATCCATTCACTAGGCACACCACTGTCGTCTCTATGCGCTCAAGTTTTCTTTTATAGATACCAAAAATGTGTATCTTTCATGCCTGTTCATTATGTAAATTTTTCGACTCTTCTTCTTCTTCCAGTGTACACTTCTCTCTGAGCATTGAAGAAACATGACATAGTCATCCATTCACTAGGCACTCCACTGTCGTCTCTATGCGCTCAAGTTTTCTTTTATAGATACCAAAAATGTGTATCTTTCATGCCTGTTCATTATGTAAATTTTTCGACTCTTCTTCTTCTTCTTCTTCCAGTGTACACTTCTCTCTCTCTCATCTCTATTTTCATTTTCAAGCAATCTCTTGGGCTAATAGCACTAAAAATGATTGTTGTGTAAGTATTACATGTATGTTTATATGTGTGTCAGCTAGAGTACATTTCTTAGCTTCATACATAAGTATAATGAAATACAACCCTATTTCATTCTTAAAGAAAATAGCAGCAAGAAAGTCAGGGCGTATATAGAGGGTATCTAACAATAACATATAAGCTAACAAGATGAAATGAATACCATGCCAAAAACAAAATCATCCCAATCTTTACGAACTTGAAGGTAGTTATCAACAATGATGCCACACTGAATCTACGTAAATTAATACTTGCGTGCGTAGAATTCTTCCTGTGTCTTATTTTAGATGGATACTTTTCATTTGTGCAAAGAAAAGAAAAGATTTTTTTGTGTGTGGATGTAACAAGTATGTCCCTAGCTTTAGTATTGTTATATTAGTATCACATCAACAAGTCTTCTATCGTCATCATGTTGCTTTTTGTACTACAATTTACACTTAACGTAAGATAATCCATTAAAAAGTGTCTGCTTGCGCGGAGAGCGGCAACTTGTTCGTTTGCTAACACCACTCAACCATCTATAGACATAAAAGGTGTTCCATTCCTCTATCATGTGAAACTCATATAAATGTTTACTAAGAAAAAAAATTGTTAGCTATGATGTGTGCATGTATATAATTTCTTAACATAAGCATGGCTCTATCTCTCTCTCTCTTAGCCTTTGACTTTTCTTGTAAGTATAATTTGGCCAATTGCTGTGTGGTCCTGGCTCTATATATACTTTGTATGAAATCGTTTGGTTGATGAAATCGTTTGGTTGACTTGAGAATTTTTCCGACTCTTGTTTCTCTTCTCCAACACCACCATGTCAAATTAAAAAGTAATATACAAAAAACCTGTGCGTGTAAAAATAAAAAACAATGATAGCAATACAATATACAGTAATCTTTAAAATCTTTGTTATAGAATGTTGTAATAGAACATCATCGACATTCAGCAGCATTTTTTCAGAATTAAAACAATACTGTTTGTGCCACAATGCTTCAATGTTGACGCATAGATTTCATTCTAAAAGGAATTTTTATGTCTCAAAAACTTGGAATGAATGGTTTGCTCTTATTGAGCCAATTAAAAAGCAACACAAAATATCTTTTGCAAAATTCCAATTCGTCTATAAGAATGCAACAATAGGAGAAACAGTACTTAACTATAGCCATCTGTATTTTATATTACACATGAGAATACGTGAAGAAATGTTGCATTAGTAAATACAATCCTTTTCTTTCGACTGAAAACTGTTCCTGTCTGAAACGAGATTTCACCGACTGTTTTCCTCGGATTTTTTCCACTATGTTTTTAAAACCCTAAATGTTTTTCATGGTCATTATTATTAAGTAATTAAATGATAAAGATGAATCTTCATTTCCATTTATTCATAAAAAAGCATCGATCAATAATTCATGATTTCTAAGTTCGGCACGATTGACTGTTCCCATTTATGATTTAGTATTCTGAATAGATTTGCATGGTATTGTGTTGCACCACATAATGCAGATTATCCTGAAGACATTGACTACTGTTAATATTGCGTTTTTAGGAATGAATGAGCACACCGTAGTTGCTAGTAGAATATATGTATTGTTACATTTTTCTTTACGAACATTCAAAGCAACTAATGAAGGTCTCACATGTCTTGAAATGAGTGTCTCGAGTCTCGAAGGTATGATATTTTCAACTCCGTCTCTCTCTCTCTCCTTCCATGTGAGTTGCGTTATCTGCATGAATTATGGTTCCAAATGCCTTTTCTTGCTATAACGCTATGCTTAGCACGGAAAATATATTGTATATTTATATATTCTATATAAACTCATATTCACGATACAAACATGCAATGATAATTACATGTAAGAAGTAGTCAAGGTAGAGCGCAACACATAATATATCCCTGAATCAGTACGTAATGCATTATGCATGTGGATAAAATAGTCATGTATCATTCATCATCATAGCTTGCCTGGTATGCATACTCACTACTCACATCACATCCAACATCAGAAAAAAGTTTCAGCTGAAACTACGCATGCATATATATACAAACATGGGCAGGCCAAAAAAAATCCAGTCAAGTAAGTTCACAAAGCGCCTTCCAAGTCAAAGAGCCAAAAGCCAACCATTTCTTCCTTTTTGCTCACTTGCCTCCATACCATGATCATGATGATGATGATGATGGTGGTGATCATTACACCGGTACAAGGTTGGTTTCTGCCTGCCTGCTTGCCTACTCGGCTTGTCCAGTCGATACCACTTACAAGACTTTATTCAGAAAAAAGGAGAGAACACTCACACTGCAACTTTTTTTTGTACCTTTCAGCCAGTAATGAAGAAATAAATCTATACTTTTTGTTTTGCATTATTTCATTCGTTGAATGTTGTGTGTGCTTTTCTACTAACATTTTGATGTATGTAGGGAGCGCTTAGCAGGTAGTAGAAAGCTAATAATCATGCTCTGTGTAGGTATGTTTGAAGAAGAAGCGTAGGACACGACGGTACAGTGATGATGATGATGTGAATGTGGAATGTTAGTAAGTAATGTAACAGCAGCAGCAATAGCACTACCAAAAACCAACCTCCAGTGATTTCGATTATTGCAGTGAAGCAAGCTGTTTTGCTTGAAATTCTTAATCTTCATTATTTATCATGCATGCAAATGTCTTTTTGGCTAGTTTTACTCTCTTCTTCTTCTTACTCTTTCTGAACTCCATGCGGCTACTCAACTATTCTTGTATGATGGGTTATGAAAAATCACTAAAGCCGTTTTTATGTTGGATTTCATCTTCATCGTTCATGGTTCAATAGTAGTAGTGGATTATTATGTGTGTGTATATAATATTACAAAAAAGCCATGAGGCAAAATCTTTGAAGTTTTTTAAACTGACAAAAAAATAAACTCAAAAGTCTTCATCATCATCATCATCATATCATCATTTGGGCTCCACATTTCTATCACTTTCATAAATCTTGAATACATCAACCCTCCTTGTACTTTTTGAATGTAATATTATTATTATTGCTCAATTTTGACTGAAAATATCATAATGACGATCAAATCAGAAGGGGATCATAATTTGTGTGAATGGCCGATGGCAATGTAAACTATCCATTCTTACGTCAGCTTAATGTAGAATCATGGAGCATACATATTATCAAGCAAACCAAAAGCAAAGTATAGAAAAATGATAATTAATCGGAGCTGTGATGTGATTATGTTGTATACTACATGCATTTAATAAACACCGAATCCATCATCATTTCTAATACATCTGCCACTTTATGTCTTTTCTATTGGCTGTACTTGAATGTACAATACACAAACATATATTATTAATATGTTGTTATTTGATACGTGATCCAGCAAAAAAAAAATTAAACATAGTCTTATGTATTTTAGATCAAGTAAAGTAGCACTAGTAAAAGGAATACCATTAAGAAAATGATAGACTCAACCTGATTCAAATTGCTTAATCTGTTGCACCCAGATCAGAACTAGAAAATATTTTAAAGATATATAGGAGGAGGAGACCTAAAGATTTCCTCACGTTATATTATTATATGATTGCTCTTGTATTCACATGAAAATGTAGAGAGAAAGAGAGAGAGAGAATCAACGCCTGCGCATGCATGAAGCTTTACTACTGCAACAGGAACCACAACAAAATATAACTGGAAGATCCCTCCGATAATAAGTTATTGAAGGAAAGGAACGGCAGCAGCGTGTAGAAAATATCTAATAATGAAATTATGAATCACAAAGGAGAAGAAGTGGTTTAATTATTATCTTTATTACTTATCCATCAAGCATCAATCCAATAAGCAAGTATGTGTGTGAGAGAGAGAGAGTGAGAGAGAGAGACAGCGAAGAAAAATATGATGTACGGACAAGCTCTAATTTATATTCACATCATATGCACGCCTCTGCAACTGTCTATGCGAATAAATTAATGAATAGAGACAACCAATCAAATTTTTAAACGAATGTAAGTATATGCCTATGTTTATATGTTCATAATACAGCAACAGCTTTTCATCCTGGAAAGATTTTTTCTAATCCTTTTACAAAATGGTGAGTATATATGTAAATGTGTGCATCTCACCTTATAAAATTTTCTTTACAATTACTGGAAAGAAGTATAGTATTGTAATAAAAAAAATGCAACGTGAGAGAAAAAGAAAAGTATTCATTTTGTATTCTTGTGCTGTTGTTGCTACTGTTGCTTCATTGTAAAGCAATAAGTTCTGCATGAATACAATGTATACATATTATACACATCACCTCACATAATATGTATGCAATGTTGGATGATAGTTGTATTTAGTTGTTGTTACTCATTTTTTACTTGGATGCTTACACACAAAAAGAGGATTAAAACTTGTCTTGCCATTTCGTTCAAGTCACCATCTATCTCTCTCTTTTTTTTAAACCGACCACGAGGTCCAGGGGAAAAACTATGTGATTATAATGATGATTAGGTATAATGCTAGGCTGAGGTATATATGTATCTTTTTGTATGTATAACCACATTGTAACTCATGTACAGTATAGATATGTAAGTAGTAGACTGATTGAGAAGTTCTTTTTGCATCGCCATGATATTTATTGCCTCGGAACGATGCTGGAATGGCTTATTACTTTATTTCAATTTGTGCCTTGGCATTCAGCATTTGTTGATTTTTCATGGGATTTTAGATTTTTGGAGACTGGAGCTCAATATTTTGTATATATTGAATAATTATGATTATGATATAGTCTAGGCATAGAAGCAGAATCTTTGTAAACTTTATCCGCTTCATACTCTTCTTATATATTCTTTTAATCTTGAAAATCAAAGTATTTTTTAACAAAAACAAAAACCTACCCCTCCTGCCTTCTTTGAAACAATTTTTATTTCTTTATTATCTTCCCAACCTGCATCCAAAAACTGATTTGCAAAGCAATGGACATGATCTAATGATAATATGATGTTATTGCATTAAAAGTATATGTGGAAATACCAGTAGCCCGTCAGAAATTTTTATTGAAGTGCTGCTAAATAGGTAGATTCATTTCAGAATATCCTAACAAGATTACAATACGCAACTTAAATACCGGTTAGCATTCAGCGTTGTAAATAACAAGAGATGATGGTTATTTAAAGATCGTCAAGAGGTGTAATTTAATCAATTGAGGTGATACCACTTCAACTAAAAAAGAAGTTGAAATGAGCCTGATTGGAAGCGAAGCGTATAACGAATTAAGAGTTGTGTGTTGTGTACGTATTTATAATGCGTTTATTAGAGTTAAACAAGAATGGGGTAGTCGTAGACAGACAGGTAATAGCAGTTCAATAGCCAAAAATACCTATATTCATCATTTTTACTTTACATTGACCGAAAAGAGGACTAGAACTTTGGTGAAGCCGGTATCCTCTGTACTACTTACTGGACAAGTTTTATTGACGGGAATCAAGAATCAAGTTTAGCATTGTGGAGAAAGAAACATTTTTTTTCGTCGACGAGAGTCTACTATTAATGTTAGTAACTTCATTAGATGAAAAACAACCAGGTGCATTACACCCTTTGGAAGAGGTCATCCTCAATATTTTCGTCCATATTGTGCTTTTATATTATTACGGTTTACACCCTTGCAAATGCAACCCAACTGTTCTCAATTCTAAGAAATAATTTCAAAGGTAAACACATTATTTTCCTGCGTCGAAGGAACGTTACCTCCAGATAAAAAGGTTGTTAATCTTTCTTCTGCGAAACGTATTTTACTATCTCTCTATAAAATTGCGTTGATCGAATTAACATCAACTCAGGTAATATCCGTCAGGCCGCGTAGACGCATGAACTTTTTTATACTATTATACGAATGATATGCGATATGTTACTTTTTGATATTCCCAGACAAACTTGTGTGCAGATTCTCATCTTATCTGAATCTAGAATGTAGTAATAATGAACAGAATACACTTAAATATGCCTACATGGTGCGGACCGAGTCGGTATGAAAATGCCGAAGAGAAGTAAAATCAGATAAAAAGGTTGTTAATCTTTCTTCTGCGAAACGTATTTTACTATCTCTCTATAAAATTGCGTTGATCGAATTAACATCAACTCAGGTAATATCCGTCAAGCCGCGTAGACGCATGAACTTTTTCTATAGCATTATACTTGAATGATATGCGATATGTTACTTTTTGATATTCCCAGACAAACTTGTGTGCAGATTCTCATCTTATCTGAATCTAGAAAATGTGGTAATAATGAACAGAATACACTTAAATATGCCTACATGGTGCGGACCGAGTCGGTATGAAAATGCCGAAGAGAAGTAAAAAAGAGCAAGCTCACATGTACCAGACAGAAGTATAGAACAATTCTGCTGTGTTAGCTTAAATGTTATCTAAATGGTAATGGCTGTATCATCAGATCAAATATCAGCCGCACATCCGTTCCTCCTCGGATTCTACATTTCTATATCCAAGTCCCTACATGTCTGTAATTTCCCTAACATACATACCAACTTTCAAGACTAAAAATGCGAGCAGAAGCATGCGTGTAGTAATTATCTAGGCCATCCTTATTCGTTTTGTCTGTGTGTATAACTCGATATCACTGTTGTTTGTGCATGTATATATTATGTATGTATCTATGTACATAGTGTACTTATTTGATGCTTTTTTGAGATTTATAATTGTTCGAAAAATAGCTTCAAGTACTAAAATTATGAACTGTGAAAATGGTGGTCTTGTCTTCAATGAAAATTACAGCGTTACCACAAATTTTCTTTTGATTCATTTTTGCATGAAACGGAAAGGTGGGCTGGGCTGATTGTGATTCCCTGTTGAAGTTCAATGCTCATCAATGTGTATCACATACATACGTTCTTCTACACCTTTTCAGTTTCAAAAAGTTTAAGTGAAGATGTACATCATATAAATACAAAGATAGAGCAAGCAGAGCTCTATCTCATGCCATGTATCAAAGAAGATATGTTGAATAATCTTCATCATCTTCATTAGTAGATCTAGCACTCATGCGAACCACCGTAGATTTATGGTTATTGTATTCATAGACTTTTTTTTGGTTAAATTTGAATTGTTTTTCACTCTTGCTATTACGTAACCAGCCTATAGATGGATCATATAGCACTTTAAAGGTATTTACAGCATAGAATACAATTGAGATGTTTGAATGTAATAACATTTAGATGCTTACACGATGATGAATAGTAATAGTAAGCAAGATAAATATTATATAAGTATACAAAGAATTTTTGTAATTATAGCATTTTCTCTTCCGTACATGCTTTCCATAATATAAGCCGAATTCACATTTAAAGCGCCTGTGCATGTAACGGAAGAGGAGCATTATTTTTCCTGTAACAAATCCCTGAAGACTTGTTGACATATTCTCAATTTTTTT
>JAANSM010003807.1:0-12259 GCA_036850725.1 Orchesella villosa | reverse complement strand
TTCAACTCCATTTTTTTAACCAATCGATTTATCATTGTCTGGCTTCATATACCAGATAGTAATATTGGTTGGTTCTCCGTTGGCGTTTCCTTCCGCTGAAGTTGAAATGTGTACAAATTTTTGGAGAAAGAAGATGTTTTCCTTGTCTCCTTTTACTTTTCTTGCCCTTTAAAAACATCTCCATATTTATTATCATTCCGTTGAAACATTCACACAAAAACGGTTCACCTCATTTTCAGTTTTCCTTTGCTACTATATTTAGAATATGTACTGGGTGTGTTGTAAAGTATTGATGGATGAATTAGATGAGAATGAGATAACGTGGAATGATGAGAAGAAAGTTTTTCCTCACGACTTCCGGCGAAAGCTTTGGAATACAAAAAAAAACTTTTTTTTTCGTTGGTGGTGATGGAAGCAGTGGCAAAAAGGGAAATTGAAATAGGCTTTCACTCACAATGTAACATGGTGTTGCAATAATAACAATCACTACTTGACTTTTTTCTTCGATGCATGTATTTACTGGGGCGTGGAGTATATGCATGCATTAACCAACTCTTCAATTCCTATACTATACTTTTGTATGCAAGTGTTGTGTGTGTCTGTGTGTGTACCTTACTCTGCAAATTTTTATTATGCCTTTCCTCCTTTTCACTTTCACTTCTCGCCTGGAAAATTATATTCCGCCTGATGGGATACGAAAATGTTGCTATTCCTTTTGGTCCTACTACTTGTTATTTGTTATGTCGATGTTTCCCATCCCATTTTATTCTTTCCTTCACTCAATCTTTCTGATGGAAATACCAAAATTGGTGAAAACGAGAAGGAGCTTACTCTATATACACATTTCCAAGAATGTACTGACTCACATACATTATAAGTGTTTACTGTATGATAATCATTATGCATTTCTGTGTCTGGTGTCTCATCCTGGTACCCTTTTTTTACATTATGGTACGGTCTACTAACAACTTGGAAGTTTTTCTTTATGTTAGCATTGGAAGTTTGGGGAAATGTGTATTAAAGTACGATTGAATGTTAAAACAATAGAGAAAGTTTGGATTGAGCATATGCATATAAGGGAAAAGTTTTCTGAAATGGTACTACAGTGGCTGAGATGAGATGATCAATAATGATTACTTTACTGACTGTTTGCAAAATAGTAGAATCATCTTTCGTGTCTTGTTTCTTTTTCAATTGTTTCTGTCTGGAAGAAGTTTGAGTGAAATAATAAATACATAAAGAATCACCATGTTTCTATCACAGAACAATCTGTTGTTTGGACAGTTTGGCGTGCATGTGAAATTTCTTTTGTGCTCATATCTGAATGGTTGATTGGAATAGTTGGAGGTTTAATTTACAGTTGTTAATTAAAGCTGTCCTCGACAAATGTTATATTCACGAGCTCTTGTTTTTGTACACGTTTTCAACGTTTCTTACCTTTTAGTTGTGATGCTTGTTAGTGTTACCGTTTTTGTATTTAGGTTTGGATTTGCATTGAATACTGCCAAGTTTTAAACATTGCATCCATATTATAAGACAGAAACATCGTGTTGGAATTGAAAATTGTCAGTTGTCTAAGTAATGTATTCAAAGAATCTTTTCAGGGCCACTTGTTAATGATTTAAAATCTCTTAGCAGTCTTTGAATTTTTTATTTACTTACTCACAGCCTTGTTCAACAGACGTCAATGAAAACAAAATTCTTTAAACTTGCTTTAACATGTGACGTTCCAACTCAAACAGTTAGAGTAAACAATTTGCTCATAATTTACTTCAGAATTGCAATAATTTACAGTTCCTTACGAAATAATTTAAACCGGCACATTGCATGGTGTGTCGCATGCCTATTCATCGTATATCTCTGACATTTACACCGTGACTTGCGATGGATATAAAAAATTCAGCCATTGATTTCTTAAGTCCAGCCAAAAATTTGGTCTTTTGTGTATCGAAACTCGTGTCCAAAGTTGAGATTGGATGGTTAATGCTACATGACAAATACTGAATAATAATGATTACTAAAGGGAATGCTCGATAAATCTGCAAAAAAATGAACTGAAAATTATGAGCACTCATGTTTTATTCGGTAACCACATAACTACCCATTTTTATTCCATTTTTGCAATTTCGGATCGAAAAATATTATCCAGCGATGAGGGCTTGTTTATAAATTTAATGCACAAATACTTGCATGAAGGTATGCTTCAGAGATAATGGAAACACATAAATTGGCAACGAAATTGCTCTGTTTTTTGTGTCTATCCAAATAAAACCTGATTGTGTCGGTAACCAGTCATAGTCATGCGGCCGGACTTAGGTCAAGGTTCCAATTCAGCACAAAGTGAAAGCACAGGTAATAACAGTACGCTTTGAACTATCAATAAATTTCGCAGCTTAATAATTGTTTCAATGTTATATCGTGGCTTAATATATCAATGAATGCGTGCAAATTATTCATTGGAAAATTATTGACTCAGTTAAACCTTGAATTGTTCATTTTAGCTCGTCATTTTTAGTGATAATCATTATGATATGATGGAAAATAAAAGTTTCATGGATATGTATAAACTAAGAAAGAAAATTTCGGGGTTTCTGCAAAAAAGCGTAACCAAATAATATTTGTTGTAAAAAATCAATGTTTGTCTCAATATCGTATCAGTTGTTGGATTGGATTGAAGAATGTGTAGGAGGTAAGAGGTGTAGTGTGGTTCTAGGCGGCAATAACCAGTTAATATCACTTGAGTAGTTGGTAATGTGGCAGTTGTAATGTTTGTTGACGTAATCTAATAACGTCTTGTAATGTTGCAGTATTAAAAAGCAACTAGATGTATACTATTGACATTTTTTTAGTAAGTAGACAAATATGTAATTGTATTATTCGGAACCGATAGTTTGTATGTTATAATTATTACATAGATATCTATGTATATAATGTATGTACTTATGTATTCATTACATTGTTATTAAACCGTTGCTTTAATAGACTTGTGGCATTTGATTAAGTAAAATAGTTTACTTGATTAAGACATTAAAATGCACACTATTACGTAGGGTTGTACAGAATTTAGCTACAGTTTAGTCTACAATATTACTTACTTATTAGCATGAAAAAATTGACTTAGAACAGGTCTATCGTCAATATCGAAGGACGTTTTTAGGAAGAAAGTTGAACATAAAGGTTGAATAATTTAAAAAAGGTTATCGCATGTTGATGTACATCTTAAATATTTTGTAGTACATCTACATATATTTGAGCTATTTACCTCTGTATTTGATAATCATTCAGAACGTGTTTCATGCTATGTATATCTTGATGAACAAACTCTGGTAAACAATCATTACAAATAATATGTTGTTAAAATGTAATCAAGAACTCTTATTGATGTATAAATTAAAAATTTATCGATAAATAAAATCGTACGTACACAAAAATCATCCGCATTTTGGTTGCAGTTGTAACATATATTTGTCCTGAAACATTATTTCATCATTTCGCTTCATTACATCCTGTATCATAAAAAAGTTATTTGATAAGCTAGCAAGTTTCAAGAGTATGGTTCGACAAGTACCTTTTGAAATTGGCTGATACTAAACATCAAAGTAGCTTCGGATGACATACTAATTTGTGTCAAATGTTTGGACAATGCAAAGGTAGTCAATCCCGAGTTAGATTCCATTTTAGTTTTTAAACTGTACTTGTTAGCTTCCTGTACCCAATTTTTGAATTCATTTTTACACGACGCAGTGCATTTCACATTTACATACTATACAAATTTAAATAACAGCTTTAAAAGGCATGAAATATTTCGAAGAAAACAAGATCAACTGTGATTTACGCTTGGAATTAGTTAGGGAATTACATTTTGGAAATGGCTACTACTACTTAGCATCATATTAGCTTAGTTTAAGTATTAATCCATGCAAAATGCTAAGTACTTCATGCGAAGTTGTTCTCAAGTTAGGTCGTCCTTTTGATTTGGGAGTGGATTCCTGTTGTCACTTTTCCGGATGACCTGAGAACACTTAACTTTCACAGGGTTACACTTTGCAACACTTTGTTTTTCTTTCAACACAATTTAAAATAAGAAAAATTAGGGATTTAGCAACTAGAAACAAAATTATGCTAGCCCAACCATTTGCCCACGTGAGTATTAATCGCTTCCAAAAAGTACTTACAACTCTTATATTTGCATAATTAACATCTACCTACGTAATAATTTATATAGAAACATAAACTCATTTTAAACGGCACTGAAGTTACACATATCGTGTATAATGCACCTAAGACTGTGGTATACACGTGAAGCTGAACTGAATAAAGTCGTGTAGGGAGACAGTGCACTAACTGTTAAATGTGTAAGTGTAAATGCATTGCGTGTTGTAAATACGAATTCAAGAACGACTTAAAATTGTAAACCTGATGTACTTTTGGTAAAACAACCCTAATAATCCAAACATTTTTTCTGGATTAATACTTTAATCAATACTACACTGATGCTCCAGAATATCCAATTACAAACATGTTAATGCCTGACGATTTCCTTATATTTGATTATATGCTAACTAACTAGGGTAAGTTTTAGGTACGCTGTCTAAATGTAAGAGTTGAAGAACGTCGAGTTGAATGCTGGTATTACTTCCTTAACCTTTTAAACAAGTTTGTATTTACTCGAGTTGGTAAAGTAGTAATACTGTGTACCCTTTTTCTTATCCTTAAATGTAAAAAGTGAAAAGCTTATTCAAATTTAAAAAAAATCTGACAGCGGCTGGAGAGAGATACTGAAGGATAACAACTTTACGTAACAGAAATAATGAGCCTACTTCAAGCATGATTTGATATGAATTAAACGGAATATTTTTATGACGTTAAACAGAAGCAAAAGAGATAGCTCGAATAGACAGTATTTTGCGAATATTTTGTCAATTAATACAAATATTGAAGCAATGATTATGCTGCGTAGATACCAAGCTGTCAACAATGAATATATCAGCAGCTACCCCAACCCTACAATAAACACTTCCGCTTAATTGCAATGATGAAGGCACGCTTCAGGAAATTTCTAGTTATTAATTTCGTAATAATGAAAATTACGGTCGAACTTGCACTCGTTTAAAGATTTCATACCAATCAAAGCGCTATTTTAATCATTAATATGTAAATGCAGTGTGTCTTGTATAAAATAATGGGACAGCGGCTAGAGAGAGTTACTGAAACATAACAACTTCGTTTACAAGAAAGAATGAACCTACTTCAAGCAAGATTTTCTTTGAATCAAATGGAATTGTTTTGTTGCGTTAAACAGTCTCGAATAGAAATGATTTTGAGAAGATAATCCATTAAATATAAACAATGGAGCAATGTTTCTGCTGCGTAGGGAGACAGTTTGCTAACCGTAAAATCTATATATGTAAATACGATGTGTTACAAATACGACTCGGATGAAATATGAATTTGTGACTAATGCTTGGACATGGGCAGCCGTTACCAAGTTAAATTCCACTTTAGTTTTTACACTGTACTTGTTAGCGTCCTTTACTCATTTTTTAAATTCACTTTTAAAAGACGCATTGCATTTCCATAACTATTTGCCATAGTGAGTACTAATCATTTCTGAAAAGTACTACTTATATTATATCTGTTTTACACCATGACTATCTACCCATATAATAATTTATATAGAAAGATAAATTCATTTTGAACGGCAGTGAAGTTACACATATCGTGTATAATAAGTCTCTTACTGTGGTATAAAGTCATGTAGGGAGACCGTGCACTAACTGTTAAATACAAGTGTAAATGCATTGTGTGTTGTAAATACGAACTCCAGAGCGATTTAAAATTGAAAACCTGATGTATTTTTGGAATACAACCCTAGTAATTCAAACATTTTTCACGGATTAATACTTCTAATACTCCTACGCTGATGCGCCTTAAAAGCCAATTCCAAAAATGTGCATGGCTGACAATCTCCTTGTCTGATCACTATTATATGCTAATCAACAAAGATATGTTTTAGATTTGCTATCTAAATGTAAGAATTGGAGAACGTTAAGAGTTGAACGCTATTATTACTTTCTTAGCAAATTTTTATTTATTCGAATAAGTCAACTAATAGTACTGTGTACCATTTTTTTCTCATGTTTTAATGTAAATAGTGAAAAACTTATTCAAATCAAAAGAATGCTGGGACAGCGACTAGAGAGAGATACTGGAGGATAACAAGACTGCGTACAGAAATAATTGACCTATTCCAAGCATCATTTTATTTTAATTAAATGGAATATTTTTATGACGTTTAAAAGAAGCAGAAGAGATGGCCCGAATATGAATGATTTTGTGAAGATTTGTAATTTAATATAAATATTGAAGCAATGATTCTGCTGCGTCAGCAAATTTTGATTTATTCGAGTAAGTCAAATAATAATGCCATGTACCGTTTTTTCTTATGTTTTAATTTAAAACGTGAAAAGCTTATGCAAATCAAAAGAATGGAACAGCGGCTGGAGGATAACAATTTAGCTTAACAGAAATCATTGATCTATTACAAGCATGATTTTGTATAATCAAATGCAATATTTTTGTGGCGTTAAACAGAAGCAGAAAGGATGGCTCGAATAGAAATCATTGCGCGAAGATTTGTCATTTAATATAAATATTGAAGCAATGATTCTGCTGCGTCAGTTTCTTAGTTCATAGATGCCATGCTGTCAACAATGAATATGTCAGCAGATATCCCAACCGTACAATATAACTATGTTGCAATGAAATAGGTAAGTTTCATAAAATTTCGTTTTACTAATTTCGTAATAACGTAACGTAATAACGTAAATGACCGTCCGGCTTTTTTTCTTTAAAAAATTCTTATAAATTAAAGCTGTTATTTAAATCTATGTAATATGGAAATGTACTGTGTCTTGTTTAAAGAGTGGGACAGCGACTAGAGAGTGTTACTGAGAGACCTACTTCAAGCAGGATTTTTTATAATCACATGGAATATTTTTGTGGCGTTAAACAATCTCGGATATAAATGATTTTGAGAAGATTTGTTACAAATACGACTCCAAAAAGTGCATCATTATGGGACACAAATAAGTACAATAAAAAACAAAAATGCAATTTTTAACTTGAGAGCACCTGCCCATACAGTCCAATAATTTTGCGTGGATTAATATTTCAACTAAGGCAACTCTGATGCTAATTACCAGCCAATTCTAAATTTTATTTGCCTGGCTATGCCATCATAAGTTAAAAGTAAATTGCATGAGACTCTTAATGTGCCCCAGACCAGTGCTGAATGAAAAACTTTCATAACCGAAAATCCTCTGACGCAAAATACCTGAAGTGACACACAAATCAACGCTTCTGTTTTATGAAAACGGTACTTTGTGTAACGTGCCATATGCAATATCCATATTACAGCACTCAGTCTCATGAAATTCCATACCATATCACTTTCTGATTTTAGATCTATGCCTATTAGGTTTTCACAGTTTGGCATATTATTCCAAACATCAAAGAATGCATATTTCATCCCACTTCTTATTAAAGGTTTGCATAAGCATCGATCATTGAAAGGTTTTGAGAGAAGAAGGGAGAAGGGTAATGCTGAATATGGTAAATCTACAAGATTAAAATGAGATTTTACTGTGTTTCAAGTTCATGTACTTTTCAAGTGGCATAGAGTGAAAAAAGATGGTGTCAAAATTGACAATTTGGGGTCTAATATTTTGGTATTATGTTCTTTATGTTTAAGCTTTCTTATGTCTGTTCTCTGCCTTTCCTAAAGCCATGTCAGGCAAGCCAAGCGTGATCGGAGGTCTTGAGCATTTTAGTAGACAGTGAGCGACCATTTTTTGGGGATGGACAGATTCTAATTGAGCGTTTAACCATCTCTATTTAGTGGAGCTTCAAATAACTATCAACTATGTTGTAATGACTTTGAGAAAAGATCTTAACAGTTGCTAAAACACCAGTGACCAGTTACTTTTTTGAGTTGCTAGTTCTAGGTTGTAGGTTGTTGGTTGATGTGGTAAGGTAAATAAATTCTTGTTCATTCATTATTGTATTTCATTTAAAATTTAGGATAGAAGTATTATCTAGTGTCTTGTGGTACTTCTAGTTACAAACAATTTAGTTCTGATGCTATTTATCACTTTGACGTACGATTCAGCTGGGTTTAATCACGTATCATGTGCTTTTAAAAGAGTAAAGAGTGGGCTTCATTCAGTGTAAGATTTTCATCATTTGAAAAAAAGTTCAATATTTTTGATATTTGAGCCAACTTGGGCATGAGAATCTCATCCCTCGTGGTTAACTTAGAACTTCCGATACATAAATATTACAAAATATAAGCCCGATCGGCTGAAGCCTTTTATATTGGTATGTAAATGAAGTTTTATCTTCTTTTTGTCGGACAGACCTTAGTACGTTAGTACTCAAATAGTGTAGTAGATTTAAAAGTTTAAGCTCGCCGTTGTATATAGTTGTCTACAAGCCATGCACAACGTCTTTCTTATTCTTACTAATACACCAATTCGTCGGTGTCAAGGTGCAAGGCATTATTGCTTTGATTGTCGTTAGTCTGGAAGCATATAATGTATAAAGGAAAACAAATAGTTGCTCTTGTATTCTTGTAGTGTGTAATAGTATATGCCTATTCGTTTCCAAATTTATCATTAGAATCAGTATCAATTTGTCCGTCCAAAAAAACCTTTTTCGTTAGCAAATAGTTGCAGTCGTTATTCTACCAAAGTAATTATGATTATGAACATGCTGTAGCACGAATTATAATAAAAAATTATTAAAATAACCACATGCTGGCAAATTTGTTACTATTTTGCTAAAATGTAAACGTTTATGTTCTTTTTTATCTTTTTAGGTAATCTCAAAAATGGGAAAAAAGAAAACTCTTGCTAAGCCAGGTAGCGTGAAGAAACCCCGAGGAACTGTAGGAAAGAGTGGGGGGCCGGGCTCTACTCTGGAGACTGAGACTGTAACTTACGGAGTTGCTCCAAGCGAATATAGCATTCAAGCAGTAAGTATTTTTTTTCTATTCAGTTGTCATTTGAAATCAATCATTTTATAAGCAAAAATTTAGTGTCATCAATTAACAAACCTTCGAATTCTATCTCTTCAGCAAATCAATTGGTTAACTGCCCCACCATCAACGAATGATAAGAAACAGCCCAACTCTTCTCAACCTCCGCCCTCCAAAAAGCCACAGAGAGGTTATCATCGAGACGTTTGTGATGCATGTGGTGAAGGGGAATGTTTAATGTTTTGTGATAAGTGTCCAGCTTCTTATCACGCAATTTGTGACGATCCTCCCTTGCCTCCTGAAGACTTTGAAGTTCTTGGGGTTAATTGGAAATGCCGAAAATGTCGAAGTTTGGTAAGTGATGTTAGTACACTTACAATTTATGAGACAGTACTTGTTTCAGCTTCAACTTCGAAATAGCAGTATAAAAAATCGTGTCCAGTCACAAGGACAAATAGCAACCTTGACAAATAAAATTTCATGTACGCAAAAAGGCCAAAATACAACTTTGACAAATGGACAGGAAGAACTTACACGTGTGTTGGTTAGAAAACTAGCTCTTTAGTCAACTAGCGCACATTCAACAAAATATTTCTTAAGAACAAGTTTTTCCCCCCAATATTTCACTACTTAATACTTCAATCATTATACGGAGAGAAAACTACGCTTGCAATGAATCATGCGATTGTGAATCTTCATATTTAGGTAGAATATGCAAGCTACCAACGTTTGACACTGAGTTTTGAGATGTAAACCAGCATAAAAAATAGGAAAATATGTGTATATTATATTAGAAACATGTGCATTACCTTTGCATTGTCCTATTGACTTGTATAAACGGTATAAGGAAGAGACTTTAGACTAAATGAGTTTTTTTGTCGATTCGTAACTTTATTTGGATGTCTTCCACAAATCGTTAAACGCTTTGTAATACTGCTTAACTAGCCATTTCGTGAATCCTTTGTCAATGTGTTGTAATGAATATTTTCTTGTCAAACTTTTATTTCGAATTTGCAAATCTTGGTTCATTTTTTTGCACTATTTTGACAATTTTTTAACATTTGCCAATGTGACTGGGAATCATAAAATCTATAAAAGTTACGATATTGCTATAGCTTTTGTGGTCTCTGATTTGTGTTTTTAGACGAGCGAGACACAGGAGGAAGAAAATGAGACAGAACTGCCACTTCCGGAAATAGAAGAAACCGAATTTTCGGCTAATCTTGGACCCGTAGGGAAATTTTTTGCAGGGATTTCTCCCTATTACAAGAATACAAATCCCGCCCAATTTCAGCTTCCAAAAGATTTGCCTGCATATGATTACCCGTTTCCTGGTAAACTATTATATAAGCTTTACGTTAATTCAATTAAATTTGCAAACGGTACATTTTTACCATTTTTTTATATTTAGGAACTAGCCGTCATATATTGAAGAAAGGAAGACCTAGAACTTCTGTGGTGGACGTTGAACATGGTTTGGTACCAAAACCAGTAGTGTTCTGTTTTCATTGCCAAAAGTACGCCAAACCCCCTGAACTTTTATTGAAAAAGAAGTGGTTTAATTTTTGGCTTTTGTTAAAATTGCCTTTTATACGAATTGTAGGTCCTGCAGGGTTGGAGCATTAATTCAATGTGACAAATGTGACGTATTTTTTCATCTCGACTGTATTGATCCTCCTCTCACAACAATACCTGCCACAGTATGGATTTGTCCTTTGCATCCCGAACCATATTTAGAATCAACTCAATTAACGTCAATCGCTCTATCGGAACGAATCAAAATATGGGACAACTGTGAAAAGCCAGTTCATGGTAGCTCCATAATTCTCAACTTCTTACGTAAAGGTTCACGACGGAATCCCATGTTTCGGAGAAAACGAGCAATTCCAATGGCAACCAGCTATGATGTATGCATGAATTTCTAGATTTCTAAATTTTTTCACAGAAAGTCTTATCGTCTTTTTTACCTTCAATATTTTTTTCCTGTAGGTTCCTGAGATGGTTTCAAAATTGCTACAATGATGGCGTAGATTACATGCAGGAACGATTTGGAAAACTACAGACGCTAGCCGCTGTAAGTTTCAATTAATATTTAAAACTTGTAAACTGCGTGTTTCATAAGTGTGTTAACCTTTCTATTTCATCTTGTTTTTATCATAGGCATGTGAGATTGAACGAGTTAAGATTACGGTATGCATAAATTTTAAAGAATATGAATATATTTCATAATTTTTTTGTTTTAATGAAGTAATAATTACTAAATCACCCCTTGATTTGATACAGGCACAAGAAGAAGTAGATCAATACCGGAAGAAAGTAATAGAGTATTATTTGCCTGCTGCTAAGATCATGAGTGAACAAAGATTAAAAGTTGAGGCACTACGGGTACGAAATGAGGTCAAAGTTTTGGAGGGGGCGAGACAGTTACAAGAAGTAGAAAAGGAAACCGAAACAGCGGAGAAAGATGCAATCAATGGTCAAGTGGGTACTGAAAGCCGACCTCAACGAAAGAAACGAAAACACAACGAACTTCCCGAGGAAAGTGAGGGTAGCGCAACACCAACGATTATGAGCAGTGCCAGTTTACTAGAACGGTTAATGCCCTTCTTAAGCGAAGATGCAACTCGGTCAGTTTCTGCTGCGGCAAGTAATGGCTCCAATAAACCTGATGAGGAACGTAAATGGGACCAGAAACAAATTGAACTAGAACGGAAAAAGGCGGTTGAAGATCTTCTTGTTGCAAATGAAATAAAATCGGAAATTGAGCTGATCATGCAGATGACTAAACCCAATCGAGCCGAGCAGATATTGAAGTGGGCGAAAAAAGCTGGAATCTCAGAATTCTTTCCAGAATCAGCAACCACAAGAAAATCTAACCCTGGAAGTCCAGAAAAGAAAGCGGTTAGTATGCAAGCGTTGAAGAAATATTTAAGTAGCACGGCAGCAACTTTACCAGCAAAATCAAATGCTAAGAAATCGAAGATTACAAAAGAGCTGATTCCACCGCAACCAAAACTGCCAAATGTAAGTTTTTAAAAAACTTTTTTGCGGAATATTTTTCGAAAGTTGCGGCCTTCTATACTATTTGTAACCGATTGTATCCGTTTTTGTAGCCCTACAAACTTTCACCAAAATCTGACCGTCCTAAACCGTTCATAAGTTTCCTGATTGAGAACAAAGCCGCTGTGATTGACGTTCGGAAACCGAATATTTGGATTGGAA
>JAANSM010003806.1:0-12264 GCA_036850725.1 Orchesella villosa | reverse complement strand
CTTACTTCACGGTGTTTATCATCATTTTTGTACATGATCCCAAATATATGCGTCATGCATCATTGTCATAGACCGTTCCAGTTATTACTCCTTTTTCTATTCTAATTTGAAACGAGGCGAAGGTTACTTTAAAACAATATGGTATAAATGTATATGATAACTAGGATGTAATACGTAGTCATATTATAAAGTTAAAGCTGTATTATATCGCGTGAAATCAATCTCTTGGTGAAAACCTAGAAACAACGGTTTTGCCATGAATGCTGTTTGTGTAACATTCCCAAAAATGTCGGCATATTAAATCATGTTCAAAGAATAATCATGCTCATGCAATCATTATTACTGTCTTTCTCAAAAAGATGCAGTGTTCATATAATATGTGCCTTCAAAAGAAACAAGAGTGCCTCTTTGTGGTTTGTGTGATGATGAATTTATATTTGCGTATTCATATTCTCTTTTGTTTTTGCAAATTGAGCTTCAACACGGAGAACCGCGAGTGCCAGTCTTGTACAGTATTATTTTGTAGACACAAAAGTTGTTGATGTGATGTGATTCATGATGATACATACACATCAACTTTAAATGAGGGATTATCCACATGCGAAATTTTGATCCACTTAAAACATAACAGGATCAAATGTAGATGTTTTTAAAAAATTCTATCTGCATGGGCGGCCTTCTAGCCAGTTTCTCTACCTTCGTGGTTGAATACTAAAAATCCACCTGTAAAGTTGAATACATTGCAACGCACAGAGCGATGAGTAAAGCAAAATTATTATGATAGGCAAGACATGCATTAATCTTATATCATATCTTCTACAAAGATATGCACTATCCCATGTTGATTATTACGTGTGTATACTTATCATGAAGATTTTTACAAAGAATGGCAACTTCTTACGAACTAACTAACCATTTGGCTATCTCCTTCTACTTCTATGTAGATTTAATTCAGTACTGAGAGCATTCGTATTTTTATGGCATATATATAAATTAATCCCAGGTGCAATCTGACTTGAAAAGATTACATTATAATTTAAGTAGAATAAAAGCTAACATGTTATGAATACAAAATGTGCTCAAACATCGTACACTAGATTAAATTTGCCTATAACCAAAGGTTGACATCGGCGTCAGTCAGCGTAGCACACACACAAGCTGGCAAAATTATGGTAAAGTAATGATTTACCATAAAAATCATATGCCACAGCTCAGTTAAATATGGATGCTGCTAGCTGCTGCCAGTATATACTGTGATGTATTTTATAGCAATGTACATAAGCAAAGATATTAAACGATTTCCTACCCATTCGCTCTAGCTCTAGCGTTAGCTACTAGGATGTTTAGAATACGCGCAGACTGTAACATTCTTGCTTTCCGGTTGTATATGAGCTGGCACAGGCTATAACCTAGGATGTATGATAATATTTCATAGTAACAATCAAGTCAAACTCAACACTCAGCGCGTAAGGATGTAAACTCTAATACATTTTGCATGATACTACCTGCATTAGTTTAAACTACTTTGTAGAGAAATTTGCTGCGGTCGGAACATTATGATCTAAATTTACTGCCATAATACACGAAGAAACACATCCGTTGATAAAAATACGGATCTAATTAGGTACGACGTAACAATATTCTATTCATATTCCGAACAAAGGAATGGAATGTGTAGTAAAAATTCTCAAGTGTTTGTATCACTCTTTAATTGGATGTCAAGTTAGAGCACGTAATAGTGTATTTGGCTCGTATAAAAAAATATTACTGACACCAGTGAATTTCCGGGATACGCAGTGTGGTTTATAGTTCAAGTGTAGAGGGTGGGTTTAGAAATAATTTTGGCAGTGAAAAAAAAGTGTGACTTATGAATGAATGGCAATGAGTTTTTGTAAACTTCAGCTGATAGCTTTCGGGTTTCTTGAAACCTTGGGCGATATACTCTTCTAACCACTTGTGAAGCAAATACGCAATTGATCACAAACATAGCGGGGTTCGGAAAAAAGTGTGTAGTTAGCACGAGTAAAAGCTGTTCATCCATAAGTTCAAGCTAAGATTTAATTCTTTAGCGATGACGAATCATCATTTAGAATGATTGAAAGGATATAATGATTAGGTTGCTCCGATTTGAAAGACATTGAACATGACTACAAGGATCCACATGTTAAGAAAGTGAATGTTTAGTTCTGGTTAGCGCAGCAGGAATGCATATGGTCTACAAAATAAGCGATGTCATCATAAAATTTGTGAGGATGTTACAGTGATATCTTTTCTTATTGCGAAAACTTTCAAAACAAATTACTGAAACGAAATCCGCTAGCCCCATGCAGAAGAATGCAGCAAAAGTGTCATTTTGTTCGAGTGCGATCATTATTAAATTGAGTGCATCAAAGAATTGACGTAGTATTTTCATAGTTCTGAAAGTAAAACCGCTAAAAAAAGTATATTATATTCTCTCTTGATATTGTCAATTGTTGGCATTCTTCGAACTAGATAAGTGGGTGCTTCATATATACGAATTGTATGTACATATATAAAAATTCAATCATGTTGCAATCGCCCCAGCTAATTCTGCAATTCCTGAGAAGTGAGTGCCATCATCATTTTTCATGTCTTTATCAAATTACAAGGCCGAACTTTGTGGAGTACCCCCGTAATTAGTTATTTACTAATAATGCCTTCCAAAGTCATTTCACATTTTCACAAAAGATCAATGAAGAAATAATTATTGATGATGTTGTTTGAAAAAATTGTAATTTATATAGCAATAATAATCATTTCAATTTGCCTTAAGGACATTTTAGGACTAAGGACGGGTGTTGTGAAGATGAAAAACAGTATTATGGCATTATTTAATTCATATCATCTTCAAATTCGACTGCCTACTGTGTTTCAATGTTTGAAACTATGATGATTTCATAAACCAAATCATGTTTTTGGTCTTTGTAGTATAGTAAATTCATTTCGCATAATATAACGAAGGTACACACAAAGTTATATATATGTATGAATCTGCTCTTTGCTCCACATCAACTCTAAGTTCATTTCCATCAACTCAACATTCACAGTTAGATTGGTTTACAAAGACGCTAAAAATGTATGGCATCCCGCAGACAGACGAATGTAATAATATTATTATCCGCCGCAGCAGCAGAAAGCTTTTATTATTACGAGCTACACATTTATTTCACATTTTTGTGGTGTCCCTGTTTGGGATAATTGCGTGTGATGGGATGGGGTTGTACTTTTAAAATTGAACCATTTTGTTGTGCGAACGAATGATGATGAGAATGGATGAAAGTGAGGGAAGAGTGACTTTTCATTTAAAAGGCTTTTTAAAACTTCTCCGTCCTCGTCGTGTGATTTCCAATTCCAATCTGATATGTGAACATGTTTTCTGTTTGTTGATGATGATGGTTATATACATATATATATTTATATATTTTTTCGTTTATATTATGTCTTTTCGTGCTCTGAAATTGGCACCCTTTTTTGGCCACCTCCGTTCTCTGTTTAAATGTAACTCTTTGCTTTTCCCAATCATTCATTTCATATTTTTACTCGCTTTTTATACTTTATATCTGCTCTGCTCCATTATACGCAGCATCATTTTGACAAAAATGAATTATTTTTTTGTTACTCCTTTACAGAGAGATGTAATAACGCTTTTGAGTGGAATGAAATGAAAGTGAAGTTTTCCAAATGTTTTGAGCACTTCATTGAAATGAGCGCAATATTGATATTTATAAAAATGAATTTGGCCTAATTTCCTACTCTGAATAGCGTGCACTGCACCTACACACTCAAAAGTCGATGGAAAAGTTTGTCATAAACAGCGTGCATGCATACATAAATATTATGCATTTCTGTCATAATCTCTCTCTCTCTCTGTTGCTGCTGGGCTCAATAGTTCTTTTGACTTTTTCACACGATTTCGCGCTTTGTTCCGTGCACTAGATTTAGATATGATGGAGATGATGATGAGATTCAAGAAGTATATATTTAGTAATTACTAAAGTGTGCTTACAAACAAACAGAGATATGGAAGAAGTAGAAGAATGATATGGATTACGTAGATATGAATGAATGAAAACTGTTCTTTTTACAACAAAAGCATAAACATAAAATTGGGTTGCAGTATCTACGCATGAGCAGAATCATAAAAATTTGCATTTTTCCTTTCTTACATCGAAGGACTAAATATAACAGAACAAGAAGCTAAAGTTAAGTGTTTAAGATGTGATGCATTTTTGATGTGCCTTGCCTTTCTTGCCTACTATATCATAATCCTATATGTATAACATTATCAGCAGGTTGCGTAAAACTGTCGTGCCATGCGGTCTGCCAATTACAACAACTGTTTATGTAAACAAAAAGATTATTATTGTGCAAACAACAAAAAATTACAAGGATAATCCGCAGACCAAGTCACAAGTAGTCATTGTGTCTGCGTCAGTCAAAGATCGACAGTAGTTGGTTGCTGCTGTGTTGTTTCTACTTACTCAAGCTTATATCGTTTTATCTTCATTTTTTTCATTGATCGGCTTCCCTTTTCATGTTGGGGCTGATGTGAGGTGAGTGTTGCACGCAAGTGATGCTGATGTAGTCATTCCGACATTTATTTGCAGGATAGAAAAATGCACTGGTTACTACATTTTAATGCATAATATTCATTTGAATGAAAAATCCAAAATTTAGGCTTATATTTTGGGTTATTATTGGATACGTAGGAGCTGTTTGTACTGTTCTGTTTATATTGAGTTCTGAAATACACCTTAATATAAATAATGACACTACATTTTCATTGTTTCCTTCTTTATTGTATTTTTGATTGTATAGAACATAAAATTTTGTTGCACATACATATAGGTGCTTATGTTCATCACGGTAATATATAAAGTGGCTTGTATAATGTAGATCATGAAAAGAAGATAAACTTCCGCAACCCGCATAAACTGCATTATTAGCTAGATGGATGGATTTATATTTTGTTCGCAACACTCATAATAGGTTTATTATTACTGCTTCCAAATAAGTATATTTTTATGTATTTCCTCCTAAATTTGTTGCAATAAACATTGGCGTAGTTTTGTTTAACAAAATAAAGCTATCCTTCCTTTCCCTAAATCCAATTTATACTTCTTAATTTTATTACCACGTAATAACAGCATGCACACACAGGATTATACTAAAGTATGAGTGATATTTATTTGTGTGATGAATATATATATGAACAATAGATAATTTCAAAAAAAGAGAAGTGTTTTACGACGATGGCATTGCATCATTACACAGCCTCTTGAATAGGAATTGGTGACTGAGGTCATGGGTCAGGGAGCCATTAAATCATGTAAAAGAATCATTTCAATGCAAGAAGTAAAAATTCGCTCTAATCTCAACTGATATTGTTTTCCACATTAGGTTGCATGATAGATCCTAAAAGTTTTGTTTGCGAGTTTTGGGGCCTGTAACAGTTGCACCCCTTCTTTTAGTTCGCATTATAGCTATATTATGATCTAGGTAGGAAATGAGCCACACGCAGTGTGTGTAGCAAAGCTTATCATGAAAGAAAACCTGCTAGACAGAAAAATTAATCACGATGAAATCTCTGATTTCATACTTAAATTGTATATTTGTAACAGGATCATGATTTGTATTTAACATATTAACAACACATTTTTTAGTTTCCTTGTTCGTTTTGGTAAAAGCTGTAAAGCACCACGACTTCTACATGTATTTGGTACCTATCTTATTTCCTCAAAGCAATTACATCTTGCTTGAGTACTTTACTTAGGATGGATATAGTGCGTATTACCTGTTGCAAGGGCGTACATATTAGGACGTTATGATATAGTCTGCAAAACAAATCTGCTCAGTTCTAAAGTAATCTGTGTGTAGTAAAGTGTTTTTTGCAGAAAAACTTGATAAAAATGTTGCCCCAACAAACCAAGTCATGAGGGCAAAGTGGGAAGTTGAACTGAGCACCGAATGAAGATGGTTCTTAATGAAATTTCATGAGTTTCGCAATGGAATTCAATTATCAGCCCTTGCTTATCTTTATCTTTTTTACCTTATATGCAACTTTCAAATTTTCTACATTCCACACAATGACGTGCACTGTGAATTATTGGCTTTTATGTTGCTTCCAATCAGCTTAAAAAAAGGATTAACAGATTAGTACAGATCAAAGTACCAGTTTTCCTCGCATTAAAAAATGGAAGAATAGAATTTAGCAATATTACTGAATTCATACAAGTTATGCTAATCCGATGTGATCTTTTATATCGCTGCATTAGTGAGAAATTAGCGTTTATATTTTGCGCATCAAGATTTTAAGTGAACTGAAATTAATCCCTGACATTTTTGTTGATTTATTGCAGGATCCTCAGCGCCGGACACTCTTGTACCTACTCCAAGAACCATGGACAGTTCGACTGAGGTTCTTCATCAGTACATACCACCAACTTTCTCCAGGCTACCACCTGATGGTGATGAGTTTCCGAATAGTTGGTCGGACGAGCAGCAAAGCATAAAGAAATTTGAATCCAGAAAAGTATTCAGGAGTGAGATCAGTTTGAAAGAGGTGGAACTTGAAGGAGCTCCTCCACCCCTACCCACAACTGGACCTCCTGTAGAGGACTCGTCTTCTGTATCAGCAGAAGACTTGAACACTTCTACATTTTCTCCTCCACCTCTTCCAGTGTCAATGCCACCTTTACCACCCAAACCCAGTGCTAGCCGACAGAGTAGTATAGATGATAAGAGAAAATTATTTGAGTCCTCCTCCCCTTCCATAAGTAATAAGCCTCCAGTTCAATATAGAAATAGTATCAGTGGTGCAAATATGATCAACACTAGCCCTACAACGCCTCGAGTTGGAGCAGCGGAACCAAGCAAAAGGAGTGTCAAAGATAAAATTGCCATGTTCTCGAGCCGAACACCCAGCACCGAGGATGCTCCAGATTGTGCAGCCAAACCTCCATCAGGAGCTGTAATGATCACATCTAGTCTTAAAAAATCCCAATTAGCTAACAACTCTACCAACTCGTTAAGCCGAAGCTCAGATAATATTCTGCAAGGCCTTTCAATGACAACGTCCACCATCTCCCCCATTGAAAACGGATACAAGGGGATAAACACGCTGTCTAAAATCAATCGCAGCTCACTAGATATCAGTGCTTTAAGCAGTGGTGGCCACAATGGCAACACAGTTGTGAGGAAAAGCTCAGTGGACCTAATGAATTTCAATTCCAAACCTGCTCCTTTCTACGGATGTGCTTTAAGCAGTGGTGGCCACAATGGTAACACAGTTGTGAGGAAAAGCTCAGTGGACCTAATGAATTTCAATTCCAAACCTGCTCCTTTCTACGGAGGTGTGATGAATGGTTCCAATGAAATTAGAAGCAGTACTTTAGGAAGAGGCAGCAGCAACAGGTATCATCATGAGAACGGAATGTCAAATGGAAATTCAGATGCTTTTGTGTCAGGCAAAGTATTGTGTGAAAGATCGCAAAGTATGATAGACGTTGGAGGGCCAATTGCTGGTACGCCGAACAATTTCCGCAACAGTTACCACACAGAATCCAGCATTATGGTGAATCAAAATGGAAGCGGTTCAGGAGCAAGATATAGCAATCCAACGTATAACACCATTCACAGTGGGCGCTCTACTACTCACAGCGCCATTGCAGCCAACAGTATTATGGAACAAAGGAGAAAATGCATGACCAAACTGAGAGGCTTAGTAATTCCAGATGTTCCGCCGTCGGACCCGGTAGCCAATGTTTCAACAAATAATTCCGCATCTGTAGTCGACCTTCCCACAATTATTAGCAAGGATGCTGTGATCCTTCCCCAAGTTGTTGGTTCCACAAGAAGCAGTTTGAGCAGTGGAACTTCACCAAAAAGCTTGATCACTCGGTCCGAGTCTTTTGATGGACTTTCTTCTTCCGATGACAATAGTAGCAGTCATGTATCTTCAGCTTCTACTGTGTTGTCCACAACCAACAGTGCCAAAATCCGTGCAGGACAGACGGAGTCTTTATCTGACCTACCTGACTGGAAACTTACCACAAATGCCTTACCAAAATATTCACCTGCCTTTAAACGAAGGAGCTTGACTGCATACCAAGCTAATACTTTGAGTTCTTCCAATAAAACCATACTTACTGCACCACAACCTTACAAAGCAGCTTCCCAACAGAGTACAGCGTCCCCTTCAGCTTCCCCTGTGACAAATAATACAACACCTGAGCCAAAAAGTCTTGAAAGTTTGACATCCCCACGATCCGATTCCAGCTTTGAGTTTTCAGGCTCCCAAGGAAATTGTGATAACAATAGCAAACAGACCACTGCCAATAGTCAGCCAATGCCGTTGAAACGAAATAGCATTGAGAATCAGACACAAAATGCTTTTTGAGTTTTCAGGCTCCCAAGGAAATTGTGATAACAATAGCAAACAGACCACTGCCAATAGTCAGCCAATGCCGTTGAAACGAAATAGCATTGAGAATCAGACACAGAATGCTTCACCTCCTTCCTCTGTGGAAGAAAGTGAAAAGGAAAAGGCTAAACCAAACAACCAAACTAAGGGAAATTATGTAAAGGGGGGTAAATTAGATGATAGCGATAACGACTCGGCAGTTAGTTCCAGTCGATCTTCAATTTCCCATGGATTGTCCCCTCCAAACTCACCAACTCCCGAGGAATCCTCCACAACTCCAGATCCAGACTTTGGGCGGTGAAAGCAGAGGGGATGATGAGATGGCAGATAAAGATGGAGGGAGCGGGGATCCTTCCTTGACGGATGAAAGCTGGCGCATTCTAAAACCACAAAGTGTCGAAGCCATAAATCGCAAGAATGTGCTAACCTCAGCCAAATTTAGTAGTGGTGGTGTTAATGCAAATGATGATAGTAGTATCAGCAGTAGCAATGGAAAGAATAGGAGAAGTGATGATGAAGAAGCTAGTTATGCTGATGCTGAAACAGAAGATACAGAATCTTCCTGCTCTGAACTTGAAGTCAGTAAAACAAGACGAAGGATGATTGTAGCTGGGCGAATTAACCTCAGTCAGAGGAGAAATTCTAAGGCAGACACTGAAGAGGAAGACTATGAAGAACTTGAAGAGGCTATTCCAGCACATTTAAAGCCTATTCAGCTGCATTCATTGCAAAACGCAGTGGATTTGGGTGATGACCTTGTGCTTCCTGGTTTGACAGAGTCGCCTCTTCAAGCTTATTTATGATATGGAAGTGAAAATGGCTTATATTAATGAGGTTTGCGACGCACTTCCAGGCAGCGGTCGCTCTGATAGCTCCAGTAGATATTTTTCAAGGCGAGACTCAGAAGCAACAGTCATTGAGCGGCCAATCGAGCCAAAAAGAAAGCTTTCCATGGATATGATTGACAGCGCTGCAGAAAGACGTGCTAGAAATCGCAGTAGCTCCGGAAATGAGTCGGATTTTTCGAGTAGCATTTCTCAAAAGTCAAACATGAGCAGTAGCAGAAGTAGCCGGGATAGAGAAACGAAGCCGGAAGTGGATAGGTGGTCCCTCCTTGAAAAGAAGTACTCAAGAAGCATGACAGCTGTCAATTTAGTTGCAGCAAAAGCTACTGAACCAGTTGCCCTGTCCACCACACTCACACCAGCCACCTCTGTACCCAAGATTGTTACTGGTGCTAGTGAGATTGTTGAAAAGAAAATTGAAAAAATTATTGAAAAAACATCTGTTGATGGATCACCCAAGAAGATTACAAACGCAACCATTCCTCGTGGATCGGAATGACTTTAAATCTTTATCAGAAAAATGGCAACAGATTTCTGGAGATGGCAAACCAACTTCTGCTCCTCCACCAGTTGGCCCCAAGCCATGCCTGTCACGTCAGAATTCTACATCTAGTTCATCTAGCACTGCTACCACAACCACCACGCTAAAAAGCAGGTATGATGAACCCGCACCTGAACTCCCTACATCAAGAATCATTGAGTCAGAAACTATTACAAAGGAACAGTCTCCAGCTTCTCGCTCCCGTCCAACCATTTCACCCAAACCATCAATAACATCATCTCCAGTGAAAAGTTCCACGACTTCCAATTGTCCTTGAAGCTATAGAGGCTGACGCAGCGTGGGCTGAAACGAGACGAAATGATAACCCTAAATCAACGACATCACGACTAGTGAAGTCTCCCAACCCAGAAAATATTCCAATGTCATCCGCAAAGCGTTCTGTAAGTGTAAATGATATCAGAAAAGCTTTCGAGAAGGCAGAAACTGCTGTTAGTGCTTTTGGAAGAGAGGATAACAGTCAAAGTGTCAAAAAGGATGCTACTGCATTAACCCTCCCTTCAACGTCTGCACATTTCCGAGTCAGCTCGTTTGACAGCACGACGAGTGAAGAGAGCAGTGCAACAACCCCCGCTGGAATCTACGGATCAGTTAACAGCTTGGTTAGTTCAGCCCCCAGAGATCCTTACGGAAGCATCACATCTTTAGCATCATCCACAAGCCTCATTTCACCTCAGGTAATTTACCGTTTCAATGTCATATAGCAAAATTCATGCGTCATATGAAACAGGAAGCTATAGAATAAAATATCAGGTGCAAATTGAACCCTATATACATTTTCACACTTATGCCTGCTCAAAAGAGCAAAATTTAATAGCAAAAAATTGTTGAGGAATGTGGTATACATTAGAAGTTGCCACTTTTAAGTATCAAATTGAAATAATAGACTTCAAGTTGAACTTGGCATGTTAAAGGGTCATCCATCATCGTTGCAAATGTTGATGCACGTCAAAACCTATATAGACTTGCAAAAAATGGATGTTTCTCTAAATGAGCTGAGACAAGGAATGGAACTAGACAATTCACGTGTTTTTGTTGATGCTAATCATAAAATCATAATCCTGATGAGATAAGTATTCATTTCATATATATCAAATGCATAATATATCTATGAAATGCACTGTTATAAAGTTTAGGTGTATATTTTCACAGAAGAAATAAGATAGACAATCTGTGCATTTTGCGTTATCATCATCAACGCGGATGAATGATGAATCCTAATCCAACTTGAGTAATCACTCTCGTAGAAAAACACATCTTGACATAACTGTGAAGTATCTTGACATAACGATTGTATACTGAATATCATGTGATGGTGATGCCAAAGGTTTTTTCTGGTTAGTTTATATATTTACTGACAACTGAGGTATGTATATAAAGTAGCTCATTCTCGATCTATATACCTACCTTATGCATAACGCGTAGTTAGGTTTTTTTATCCTTAACAAGCATGCATTACAAATACAATCATTTCATTAAGGATTATTTTTCTATTCTAATCCCATAGTTTTCCGTATGTTTATATGAATATGCTGCTCTATTGCAGGTCATAATAATATTATTCTGTAGCATTTCTCGTATTATTATTTGATTCCAATGCAATGTAATAAGCAGAGACACGCCATGATCTTATGTTGTATTTTGTAGGTGTTATGCATTCTAAATTTATCATTTTTGTTAATTTATTTATCGTACACGTATAAGTTTGGGATGTACATAAATATTCAAATTTATCTTTAGCAGCGTGTGATGTGGTCGTGATTGTTTGTTGACTGACGGGATATGGTAAACATCATTAAACCGCAGGAATCCCTTATATCATGATCGTGTTTGTTTCTTTGTCAATAGAATAGTTAGATGAATATTTATATCTTGCATTAAAAATTGATTATTCAATCCCGTTTGTTCATCTGTCAAACAAGAAAATCTGTAAATTCATGCAGCTTATATGTATACGCTTCATGTTCACTTTAGGCGTGTGATTTGGGATTCAAAATTGAAACTACGTTCAGCATTGCGAAATTTAATTCATTCCTTATGGAGGTTTGTTTTGTGTTAGTTAGCTGTTGACTTGCATAAAATATTATGATTTTCAGTCTTTATGACATAATGATGAGGTTCAAGATGTTACATTGATTGTACAATCATGATTGAAGATCATAACATGGAACTGTACAGAATTTTAATTATGAAACTACAATAAATAATGCATTGTTTTTTTATTCTTTAGGAATTACAACAGCTCATTGATGAAGCTAATCAATCCCTTGAAGAAGCTGGTACACCTTCTCATGAAGTGGCCGTTGTAATTTTGCACCGAGAGTTTGTTGGAGGCAGTCTTGGAATAACACTTGCCGGTGGAGCTGACTATGAAACAAAGGAAATTACTGTACGTTTGTTGCATTTTATATGAGTAG
>JAANSM010003805.1:0-12266 GCA_036850725.1 Orchesella villosa | reverse complement strand
CCTTCTATACCCAATCGTTTCCCTAATATCATCACATCACGTCACATCGTAAATTGCTTCTGCTTTGTCAACAAAATTGTCATTTCTCAAATCACAAATCTTCAAAAAATATTTGTGTGCTTGTGAAAGGCATGCATTTAATTTTTGCCTCAACCTCTTCGTTTTTTTTGACAGCGGATCATCATCAATGCTGTGCGTTTTAGTCATCGAAAAATTTTTCTCATCATCATGTTGGATGATGTGGATTGGATATATATATTTATTTTTGCTATTCAATATGCTTCAAACAATCAAGGAATAACAATACCAAGAGACAGGTTCTCTTTTTCTTCTTATTGCCTCCAACAACAGACATGATAATCAAGAAGAAGATTAGAGAGAGAGAGAATTTAGGTAAGGTAAAGAGATGTTGATAATATGTGTGTATATAGAAAAGCATGCAAGAAATGAAATAAAGCCTGAAGAAGGGAGAGTGATCTGACCAGCATCAGAGCTCTCAAGAGCTTTTTGTTCCTTTGCTTTGCATCAGAATAAAAATGTGGATGTGATGATACCTCTCGTTTCGTTCTTGTGGTTTGGTTTGCTTCGGGTTTGCCTTTCTTGTTGATTGTGCAATGCAATGCAATTCAAATCCTAATTCAACCCAATGTTTTCCCTTTACCTGGCTTTTATATATACATGGTTGATGATGATGATGATGATGATGATGCACCCAACAAAGTTAATCTCTTCTTAAAGCATCCAATCCATTCCATTTAGCTGTTGGGCAACTGCTATATCATCATTATCGTGGAGTGAAGTAAAGAACGAAATGCATTTTCCATTCCATCTTGTTTTTTGAATTGTTGAATTGCTATAAAGCATATATATACTTATATATGATATAATATTATGCACACTGCAACGTAGTAATATATTATATTATAGTTGATACAAAGTAGTATAAAAGTATATATATATATGAAGGAAAAAGGCAATGCCATCATAGTCATGTCGTGCCAGATGCCATTCCAGTCATTGTTTTCACATGTGTAAAGAAAAGAAGGCAGGTTCACGGCTACTCCTCTTATTCACTTGTATATTTACATTTTACTACAAGATCCGATCCGAGTTCATAGGCATCTCTCTTTACAACAAAACGACAGCAGCAGCAGAAGAGCAGAGCATTGAAACTGAATAGAGGACATGGAGAAAATGTAAGAAGAGTTGCTTTTATCTTTTTTGAGCTCACAGAAGGAATACCTTAAGACAAGAATATATACACAAACACTCTCTTGCTGACTCTGAACAGAGAGCTAAAAGGTATATGTACATAATATAGGAAGGGAATGGGAATGAAATGAGCTATATAATTTAAAAGCGTCTTCAGCCTCAGCTTCTCTCCATCCTTCCTTTCGCTCGTCTCATCATATCATCATCTCCTTTTCTCTGAGTTGAGTTGATGCAGGTGAGCAAGAGAGAGAGAGAGAGCCCATTTACTTCTATATACCTTTTTGCTTCATACTCTTTTACTAGGAAGATATGCGTGTACTGAGGAATTAACGACGACAATGTCTAATGCCAAGAAAAGGAATGACTTAAAGGCTGATCCTGATTGCGAGTGTGGCTGTTTGCCTCTCTGACTCCAACAAAAATTGAACCGGTATAAGAAATCAACCTAAAGTTTTCAACATGCCTTCTCTCTCTCTTTTTTCCTCGACAATTCCATTTTCATAAAGGATACACATACTTATTATATGTAATAAAGGATTCACATATATATAAAACTCAGTTAACTCTTAACTTCTGCCAAAGAAAATGGTTTGAAATGTTTTTCGCTGAAGACACTCTTAGTTGGAGCTCTCAAGCTCACTCACAATCCTCACCGTCGTCATCTCATCAAGCCAGTGCAGTGAGCCGAGTAAGTAGCAAAAGCAATTGTGCGTTTAGGAAAATAGTTTTTGTGTGTGTGAGTGAGTGTCTCGTTCACTCTCTGAAACATGTTTAAGATAAGGGGGAAAAGGAGTTTGTACTTTTTGGATATGGAAAAATAGATGGAATGCAACCATGATGATGATGATGATTACGCTTGTTACCTGCCTGCCTACCTACCTTTCTTACCTGTACATTTCTTTCTGAGTGTGTGTATGTATCTACAAGGGATTTTTTTCTCTGATTGTTTTCTACCATCATCATCCTGCCTTTTATTTCAGGAGAAGAACGGCGAAGAGGAGAAACCACATTATTATTATGATTATTACTATTACGATTATCATTATCTTACATGGCATACCACTTACAATCTGTCCTGGTCCTTGTAGCAAACATCAATTCAAGCTCTTCTCTTCTTTGCTCTGCTCCACCATGGCTTTTTCTTCTAAAAGGAATCTTTTTTCTGTAGCTGGTTCTAGTATGTGTGTACACCTTCTTTTTCTAATGCTTCCCTTTATCTCGTCGAAGAAGAAACCCGTCCTCAACTCCAACTTCACTATACATTTTACATTTACATTAATGCTGTGTGATGTAAGATGTCTAAGAAGTTGTTGCTTTTTCATGAAATCAAATGAAGCCTTAGCTTAAATAGCTAAGCTATTCGGGCACCAACTAAACTAACTCTGTACAACCTATTTTATCCATGATAAAGACAAATGTAAATGGTGTAGGTATGTTCATATGGATTTTTACTCTTGATGGTGACTCTTTACCCCTTCATCAACCACCATACATTTTATATGATGATGATGATGATATACGTACCAAGTATCCTCCTTCCTCCGAAGAAGAAATGAAACGAAAAAAGTATTTTAATATGAGTTTTTATGTTGGAAGCATCATCATCAGAATCCTTGCTTTATTTAGTGTCTCGTCGTCTCAAGTCTGAACCTCAACGAGGATCGCCATCGCCTTCCTCATCAGTCAGAGGAGAGGAGGGAAGGCAACTATTTAGTAGTAAATATAACCGTACCCGTCTTCTACCTGTTTTTCCTTACACCCTTCTTCGTCTTTTTCTCTTTTATTCGAGTCTCTTCCTAGCAGCCAGACCAGAGGAGAGAGAGATAGAGACCAAGAATCTTACAATTAGAGACATCAACTGATGTACATACATACATGACATGACATATCCCATACATCCACTAACCAAACCACTTAAGAAGACCAAAAACTTCTCTTTGGCCATGTGGATGGACTAGAGAGAGAGAGAGAGAGAGTCGAGCCGAAGAAAAATATTTTTCCTTTCCATGTAAAATGCTGAGATCGTCGAGGGTGATACCTGCTCGTGTATTATCTTATGTAATATGAAGCACGGATAGAAAAGAAAAAAGGTTGTGCCAACTAATCAACATGTGCCTGGCCTGGCCTGGTCTCAACATCTATCCATATATACATGTATATATGCTTGTAATTTCAAATCCAATCCACTCCACGCACACAGGTAGGTATGACTCTTTATTGGATGGAATAGGTGCACAACACACACAAAACCAAAATACATTTTTTTCCTATTCCTCCTGCTTGCTTTACTACCTCTCCGTTGAGAATGTTGACTGACAAGTAAAAGTAAAAGAAGAAGAGAGGAGAAGAGATAGATAGATTCAGCAACAAGTGAGCAAGTCAAAGGAAGGGATTCACTTGACTCACAATCAGTCAGTCAGTGAGCCAAAGCCAGATCACTGTAATGTGTACACGACGTACGCTTGTGAACAATTTTTCTTTGCTTGTTTTCATTTTTTGGCTTTTGTGCTCTTGTTCATATACATATATATATACACATTATTATGTGCCCATCAATACATTAGAAATGCCATACATCTTCTTGTCTTGCTCATGTGTGTACTTTTTTACAGTTTGGAGGAAAAAATATATTGTGTGGTTGTAGAGGGTCCAGTAAAAACAGTGCTCTAAGTGAAGAGCCCTCTGCTACTACCATCAATTGTCTTCCTTTTTTTGGCTTTTAACTCGCAACACCATCAACAAGATTGCACTTTACGTTACACACCATCTCCTGTCTTTATATAACAATAGGATAGATTATATATGGGATTGTATAGGTTGTTTATATACTCTCACAGACACACACACACACACATTGATTCTCTTTTCGATCCAATCAATCAACGCATCACCTTTTTTCAGTTCTCTATCATAGCCATCCTCATCGTCATCATCAACGTTACAGTGCTCTAAGTGAAGAGCCCTCTGCTACTACCATCAATTGTCTTCCTTTTTTTGGCTTTTAACTCGCAACACCATCAACAAGATTGCACTTTACGTTACACACGTTACACACCATCTCCTCTGTCTTTATATAACAATAGGATAGATTATATATGGGATTGTATAGGTTGTTTATATACTCTCACAGACACACACACACACATTGATTCTCTTTTCGATCCAATCAATCAACGCATCACCTTTTTTCAGTTCTCTATCATAGCCATCCTCATCGTCATCATCAACGTTCTCATCTTATCCCCTTATTTTTCTTTTCCTCTCTCCTCCTTCATTCACTCAACAAGATCGGGCAGTTTCAGTTTTGTGAGTGTTGTGCATTCGATTGGATTGGGTTACAATATTTTTTTTGAGGATTTTGCTATGCTCTCTGCTCAAGATAAAGTCGTGTCAAACTCTGATCAATAAGTGAAGTAGTGTAGTAGTTACTTACACAACTTTGTCTCCCATTTCGTTTTGTTGGTGATGTGCTGTGTGATGTAATGCAGCGTTGTTAGATAAGAGGATTTTGAAATAATGCAACATAAAAAGAGTGAGAAGAGAAGGAGTAATTCATCATCGGTTGGTGAAGCCCTTCTTGTTTTAATGTCAAATTTGTATGCATAATACGCAGAAAAATCATGAGGAGGGAGAAGAATAGCAACAAGAGGAGATTAGTAGCAGCCCCGATTCTTCAAAACTAAACCAAGTTGATGGTCATCAGATCGTGAGTGAGTGAGGATTTTGATTGTGAGACACTAGTTCAATCAAGTTAGCTGTGCTTTTATTGCAGAAAAAGCAGGGAAGACAAGAAAGGATATTTTATTGGGATATAATACCGTTGGATTTGTGATCTTGATTGTGAAATTAATTGATCTACTCTTCTCCTGCAGCAAATATGTGATTTGCATAGCATTCCACATACAATTATCTTTTTTGAAGAATACTTTTTTTTTGTCATGTGTTGTGAGAAAACATGGAAAACCCAGTGTGTAGAAAAAGTGTGAAAAGAAAAGTTTGGAGGAGAAGGACAAGTGATAGATTCTTGCTGGTTTCATTTTGCGATTCTGGATAATCCTAATTCAATATAAAAAAGCCGGTTTGCATTAACATGACTGTTCTACTGTGCACTGTGCCAGGAGTTTGACTCTCTTGATGAAAATAATATCAACATGATTAAAAGACCAACTGCCGCATAAAAAAAAGTGTTCCTTACAGTTTTTTAATTAATATTTTACAGTTCGATCCAAACCTGTACTTACTCTCAAGAGTTTCTCAAGTTGATTAAGGAAAAGTTGGTATTGAAGAGAGATAGATGAATAGAATGAGAAATGAGGAAAACAATAGTAATAAAAAAGCAAATGATTTTTTGACGTACGTGTTGAGTGAGTTACAGTGTTATTCAACTCGACTTAATGAACAAAAAGGATAAATATAGGAATTTGGATGTTCAATAAACGGTAAAGAATAAAATTGTATTTCCTTCCTTCCTTTTCGTTGCCGGAATTCAAATTAATAAGTTGAATATTGAGTGAATATGAGGAATTGCTTATGAATATGAGCTTGACTCGAATGTCATTTTGTTATTCCTTGTTTTTTCATGCATTTTGCATGCTTTCCACTTGTTATCGAGCATGTGCTAATAGGCTATTTTCCCTTTTATGTTGTGTGCGTTTGTGATGTGGTGTGCTATATGATGATCATAATGTGCTTTGTGTACTCAGCTATCTATATACTAGTAGAAAGATATAATATTATGGTCTTGTGCATAATGATCAACAGTTGCTTTTTATAGTTGCTAATGCCACGCATAAAAAATGCATTGTTATTTCACCTGCGGAAAAATCTCTACAATACACATATTATTCACAATCAGGATCCACTCGTATACCTATAACATGATAATATGATATATGTGATGATGATGATGATGATGATCTTTATGAAAAGGGAAAAAGAGAGACACAGAGTTATGCTAAAATATGATATGATATGCTTGTTACATGCCGTCTTACTCTTCTTACACATTTGTTACAGCGACGACGAACATGTATCTATATTTTATTTTGCATGCGTATTATATTATAATACAGAATACACAAAAGTATTACCAAGAATATAATATGTTTGTGTATATATGAAAGGGATTATGTAGGACTGAGAGTTGAGGAGTTTCATTCTCTTTTTTTTTTCATCCTCATTATAATTTATTATTCCACGACGACGAACCGGACGACTGTCTGTGATTTACCTCTTTTCTTTCTCTCCCTTTAACGCACTTGCACAACATTGCAAACATACACACACACTTGTCTCGTATAAGAAGGAAGGTGATAAAACTGACTTATTGACTGTGTGACTGACTGACTCTCCCATTGTGTGCCTTATGTACGTAATAATAGCTTGTGATATGTACAGTTTGATATTAGGATAATGCTGGATTTAAAATGAGAGAGAGTAAATCTTTCACTTTTTAATATTGTTGGATATATCATCATCATATCATCATAATAATAGTCTTGCTCTTGGCTTTTGGCAAAATGGGTAGACGAATCGCACGTTGTTCGTAAAGTTTTTTTTATGTTCCTTCGTCCCCTTCATTTCATGCTGTTGCAGTTTCCATTTTATTTCATTCCAAATCCACCTGTTGTACATCCTATTCCTTGTGACTTTAACTTTACAAAAGAGTTTGCGCTTTGGCTCAGTCAATCCAAACTAAATGCAAATGTGGAGTCACAGCAGGAAGCCGACCAATAGCGCATGCCATGACAATTGAGCACATATGTAATAAGTGTGTGTGTAAGTTGAGACGAAAGGGAGATAAATAATATGCAATATAATTTATAATACATTCCAATATTATGTTAGTATATGGATAGTCTCATAATAAGAGTTGGTGTATATGGAGGCACTTACATTTTTGTAAAAGTGCGTGCATACTTTTGGACACGGATGATTAACTTGTGTTTATTAAAGAAGTAAACACGGATATTAGCAAGGGAATAGGAGAGAATTAACGAGGGACATGGGGATAATGACTCTTTAAATGGCCGTGCCAAATGCGTACCACAACCACACCAAATGACAAAAAAATATTGGCACTGTATCCAACAATGGACAGCAACAAACACTGTTTCTTTTTCTTACATTTTACATTACATGCTAATTAGAATACTAGCAAATGAAACCCTTCTCATTCTCACCTAAAAGGATTTCTTTTTAAATTGATATGAAAATGCGAGTCAAAACAATTCGGCGTTTTTTTTCTTCTTTCTTTTATTTCCTAAAAAACAACGGAATGTTGAATTGACATGGCTGATTATAAAGTTTGGCATGAAGATGTTGGGTTGCATTTTTCATTCATAAATAACATTTTTATGAATGATGCATAAAACGACGTAATGTGTGCCTATGCGACCATGTGCTCACAAGATTTATTCAGTTGTTTTGGGTGGTGGTTGTTGAGCTCAGCAAGTTAAGTGAGAAGAAAAAAAATAATCTGCAATAAGTATTAACATAGCTCAAGCAACTTGCTACAGAGATACACCACCACCACCACCAACAACTCCACAACCAAAAAATTTATTTTTCTTCTTTTTAAACTCACGCTATCAATCATTCCTGCATTCGTCACAGGTAGCAATAAATGTCGGCGCAGGTGTCATAAAAATATGGAGAGTTTGTATATATACATACAAGTATACCGTGCATAATATTACATTATATTTTACACTCTTTAGCTTTGCCGTAGAAAATCCTTGTAGTTTATTTTAAAAAATGGAACTTTGTGTGCCAATAAGAATAAGAATTTTCTCCGCATTTCAAAACTCATGATGAAGATGAGGGTGAGGACGTTGCGTTACTTTGTGATGATCCCAGAGTCTTAGTCAAGTTTACGTTCGGTACTTGAGTACCTGAGCATCTGTTAAAAATCATTTGAATTTGTTCTTCATCTTCTGAGCGTAGCACTCGTATATTTTATTATTTCATTTCCGATATTTGTTTTTGTACGTCCAGTCGATTTTCCCAGAACTGCAAAGCGAATGCCGAAAGGTAGTCAAAATGAGAATTTAACTTTTTACGAGGCTCTGGTCATTATCATCCAGTCAGACTGAAGATCAGTCAGACTACATAAAAGAGAATCCCGTCTATTATATGCCATTTATTATCGTCAGTTTTCTTGAGACGAGGAGAAAATTAGGGAGTACAAATACCAATGGGAAAAACATATCTACACGTAGTTTTATATGTCTTAAGAAAGAAAAGATGAGAGGTAAAATACACAGAAAAAAGTAGGCGTGTGTTTTTAGTTTATCCTAGTTGGTAACCTGTGTGTATGTGTAAAAATTTGCTGGACAACATTACCTTTTGCCTTGTGTATATAATGTTGTACGGACGTGTGTTAAAAAGCCCCCAAAAAAACCAATAGCACGACCTTGACAGGTGTGGTTCAAATTAGCTGTCTTTTTTCGCACCCCCTTTGGAAAAAATGGGAAGTATTATATTATGGTCAAAAAATGACAAGGAGAACCCTTGTCGTGCTCACCTGTAACACATTTTTTTTTTACATAATATAGTATAATTCTTTTTTGTTTGTAATAAAAAAACGTCCCTTCCTTTCTGCAATCATGACATGACATGGCAATGATGATCGTTATTATCGCAAAAACAGCATGGTCCATACTACTCTATCCTCTCTCGCTGGTAGCCTTACCTTTTCAAATTTATCCCAAATTTTGTTGGACAAGTCCGAGCTAAAGTAAGAGAGAGAGGAAGAAGACATAGGCATAATAAAAGGAACATAATGATCCTTTTTTACAATTTTTCCTTGTAAGTACATTGTGTACTAACAGTGCTAAGTCAGTGGGGCGTCGACGAGGTGATCCCTTCTTCTCCTACAGTTCCATTTTGTAGTGAACACCATACTGATGGCATTTTCTGTATTATCATCATTATATTGTAAGGAATGGTCATCGTATCAGCATCAGCATGATCATCATCGTCAACTTTTTCTTTATCCAGTACATATTTTTCTACCAAAATAATATATAAAAGTCTTGCTGTCCTCTTTCAGGTGTAGGCTAGATAGTTGTAGTTTGTAGTTCTCTGTGGCATTTGATGTAATGCTCGCTCACCAGAAAACTTTATCATCTTGTTTTCCATCCTTCTATGTAAGAAAGAACAAATATAAATGATATTTTGAAAAGAAGGACAAGCTCGAGAAAAGAAAGGTACTTTCCACACCTCTTCTCCTTGTACTTCATCATCAACTCAAAATATATTCTCCTTTTGCCCTCTTAAACCTTTTACGTACGCACGTATGTGCTCTTACTAGGCCATTATGTACTTGATGGGATGTGATGGGATGTGGATCTGAGGCAGAAGAAAGGATGAGGATGAGCAAGGCAAATTTTTTGAAGTGGTTTGCGTTTGGGATACAATACGTAAGCACAATGTGAAGGGGCAAAGGGGAAGAGCAAAAGTAGAAGAAACAAGGCTACACAATATATATGTTTCCAGCAAAAAAAAAGAGAGAATTAGTGTTATTTTTCTTCTTGACCGGGTTTGGCGTGATGCCCGCCTTCTTCCGATAAGACACATGAGCCATAAGTACAACATCAAGGGCAGAGGAGAACACACATAAGTATCTCTTCTTGATGATGATCATGATGAAACGATCCATGAAAAACTATTATGCTCAACATCAACTTCAACCTTACCTTTACCTTGTGATTATATGCGTTGCACAAAGTCTCTCGTTATTCACTTGAAAATTAGAGGGCTGAAGAAACCTTTTCTAAACTACAAACTCTATCAAAAAGGTATCCAACAGTTTTTTTCGTTCTAAATGCATTTTAGCTTGAGTTGTGGATTGGAGTAAAGAGCTGTGATGCATATATGGACTTAGTTTTTGGTATGAACATGGAGTCAACTCAGTTAAAAGGAATCCTCCTGGATCGTTTGAACGGACACAGATAAATGTGGTTGGATGCACGTTAACATTTCCCTATATTTTTCTTCTCTGGACAGATGGATAAAAAAAAGTCTAATGTTATGTGAGCTGTGAGCATATGCCGTACCCCCTTGTTTTTTTTGAACTGGAGGCTATTTAAGAGAAAATTTTAGAGTAACTCTAAACTTCATTTTAGCCCTGGACTCGACTTTGACTAAGCATTTTTAAGAACGGCGAAAGAAAAAAGATTACACTTTAATATCACCAATTTTACGCTCAGAAGCAGAAATAGAGGCAAATATGGTTTGATATTGTTGAGCCATGAAAAGAAATGTGATTAACAGTTTTCCTTGTTATTGTCTTTAACGCACATTATATTCTGGGTTGCATTTCTTTCGCTTTTCCAACTCATTTTTAGAGCATTATCATTAGCATTTTTACCTTGATATAGATTCAATCAGAGTAACTTACAGTTTGGTAGACATCTGGCTTGAAAATCTGTCTCGGAAACAATTTCCTCTTTACCAAGAAGGTTTTAGATTTTACTTACCATCAAATCAATCCATCATCCATCAAAAGGAATAAGAGAAGAAAAAATCAACACACAATGTACATTCTTAAAATAAACCCAAATAAACGATTCTTTTTTCAAAAACTAATTGATCATTTACAAAAATGTTTAAACTTAAACAAAACGACATGCATAGAAAGGAATCTAAAAACATGCCAAAAAATTGTCTGGAGATTAGACAAAATTCTAACTAACCAGCTAACAAGCTCACATAAAAATGCAGTAAAAGCCATCAACCAAAAGATTATCAATATTGTCCGAAAGGATGAAAAGGGTAGAATGACAAGATATGAGAAAAACGTAATTTTTCACGTTTAATAGGGTTTCTCTCTCCTCATTCTCAACCATTTCCCTCTCATACTTTCATAGCAAATTGATAGGGAACACAGGAAGGCACTTTAATAGCATCTAAAAAAAGTTTCAAATTTGTTCAGCTTCGTAAAGAAACACACATATTTCATTTCCTCTCTTGCATGTTTTCCATTACGGTTTAGTGAATGGATTGAATGATAAAAGGTTTGACAAGTAGAGTGTTGGTTGTCGGTTGTCGATTGTCTCCATCATCATTATTGTCGTGGCTTGTATAATGTTTCCAAAATGGGATGTTTGGATGCTACACGACAACCAAAAAATATTTTCTAAAAGGTACATTTTGATTGGGGACGTTTTTTTGAGGTTATTTCCTTCTTTCTCAGTGAGCCTCTCTACAAAATACCTGTGATTGTCAACGTCAATCTAGCTAATAGAAACGAATACATCACATAATGTTGATGAATATATGGAAGTGAGCATGGTTTGGTATATAGCTTAGCTTTGGCTTGCTTTGCATTTGATACATGATGATGGAAAACCACCGTTGTTCCCAAGGGACATGAGATATATGGGATTGTGTGGTGAAGTATTTGGTATAAAGATGATAACAGTTAATAATAATGGGCTCCCTGCTAAGTAGTCGAGCTACTGGCTTGCCACGCCGATTCTCAATGCAATCCAAAATGCTTCTTGCTTTTCCTGTCAGTCAGTCTGTCGTCTGTCCGCACGAAGGGACTATTTCAGGGCCATTTCTTGTAAGGGAGGAATAAGAACAAAAAAGGTTTCTTTTCTTGGTCAGGTGGTGACGATCATGATCATGATGATGATGAGGACGATGTTGCAACAGGTACATTATCACTATATGCATAACAATGTAGTGTGGACGAGACATTTTCTAAATCCAAATCCCAATTTTGACTGTGACTCTCTTCCAAAAAAAAACTTGGTCTAGTGTGTTGACACCCTTTCATTTGGGTTGCGTTACATTGCATCGTTTCAAAGCGATGCTTAAGACTTAATAACAGAGCACGAATCTAATGCATTCTTCCACCTCCACTATGAGAATCAAATCACACATAATATTTTTAAGGAACCTGTGAATGCTGAGGAAAAATTACTTACAACATACAAGTCATCATGATCATCATGGTCGTCTTGTTCTTCGTCGTCGTCTCCTTCTCTTCATCATCCTGATCATGATCATCATCACGGTGATAATCTCCCCGGTTATTTTCCTTC
>JAANSM010003804.1:0-12267 GCA_036850725.1 Orchesella villosa | reverse complement strand
AGTAATACGACATAGCGATTGATTTCCCTTTTCCCTGAATTGAAAATGATATGATCGATAGGTCGATAGATGTGTAGGTACTCTCATGATTATTTAGTTCACGTTTCAGGACCTCCTGATGTTACAATGCGTAGGATCAAAAGCGAACTGGTTGCACAAACAAAAAAAATAAGCAATTACTTTTTTCCACGGAAATTCTTTCACTTACTTGACAGTTTAGTATTAGTAATAAAAACATTCATTTAGCATATTTTTAACATCCGTTTTCCTTATCACGCTAGATGACACATGTATGCAAATAATTACATGGGTATATGATTATTGTGTAGGCGAAACAACAAACAACGAAATGTTCTTGGAAAAAAGAAGGTATTTGCTGGTGGTATAGTATTAAATATGTTGATATATGTATCTAAATTATTCACAAGGACACACACTTTGCATAGCCATAAGTATATGTATGTATGTATATACTCCCGTATTTAATAAGTATCGACTATATAGCATTAACGAGGAGTATATGTAGATGCGATAGTTTCTTTTGGGTATCTTGCTCTCTTCAGGAAAATTGTGTAGGAAAGCAATTCGAGAAAAAGTTCAAAGACTGCTGATCCATTAGAAATGCATGAAATACTCGACGTTTTCTTCGTGCCTTTTTTCTGCGTACAATGTTTTCTCTTACAACGTTATTACATTTGGGCAGTGGTGTGTGAAACTATAGTTTTTGCCTCTCTTCCTCTTCTCTGTTGCAACACGAGCTGAGAAAAACAAGAGAGAGAGAGAAAGAGAAAGAATGAAAGCACAAGATAAAGTAGAGATGTCCAAGGAGCAGAAGAAGACGAAGAGAAAAGGCAAAGAAAACAGCGCTCTAGCTCATCTTTAACGTAGGCAAAAGTAAAAACATTTTACATGATGTCCCATGACGAGAATTTATTGAAGAATTTCATGGTTCCTGGTTATCATAATATGACTTCAAAAAGACTGGCAAGAGAGATTCCTTACGCTTTTGTTGCTCTGCTCTTCCTTCTAACATCTAACATTCAGTCTGAGCATTCCACGTTTTAACATTATCATAACTGGTTATGATGAGAATATAGTTTCAAACCAATGCACACACACACACATACTCATGATGTTTTGCGTAATTCTACAACCAATACCATTGGGAGTAGATCTTTGACTATATGGTGAGGTCTCCTCTTTGTTGTAGACTGTAGACTGTTGAGTAGACATATTTCAAAGGGAAAAATCTTGGAACAAGTTTGTATTTTTTCAGTCTCCCTTTCTTCTCTGCACTTTTTACTTTGTACATGAAATCATGTGCCTACTTTGCATAATATGACACAAAAAGAACATTGAACATACAAGTACATGCCCATATCAGTAAAGTAAAGAAAGAAAAATACATGACAAACTTGAACGCATATATATGCATCATGCACTGGAAACAAATTTCACTTTTAAATTTAAACGACTTGGTCATGACCATAATGGAAGAGGAGGAGCAAAAATATAAGACACATATATATTTTAGGTTAGGAGGAATGTCTTTGAATTGCAGAACGAATTTCTCAGAGTATAACGTTATGCAATGAATGTCAAAGGATGAAGGGCTTCTTTGTCATCCAAAATAGTTCAAACTTCTTTCCTGTCTCCTTTTATTCACATTAAAAGAGCACGTAATATAAACACGAGAGAATTTTGTGTGCTAAAAAGACAGCAAAAACTAGGAAAAAAGAGATGATTGAAGATAGGGAAAATGAAAATATATTGTCTAATTTTTCACGATACTTACCATAATTATGTTATATATAATTTGTAAAAAATATAATGTAAGATAAAGTAAGCAGTGTGGTTAAATATTCGATTTAACGCTTTTTATTTTACTAAGAAGTACATAGTAGAATAGGGCAAAGGCATAATCATCATCAGTAAACCTATCCCTAATATTATCTTTTCTTTCAGTTGGCTTTCCCCCACTCTAATATTCATAGAATTTCAAAAGAATTCGGTCATGAAAAGCAAATATTTTCTTCATCTTGGCATTTAGCAGAAGGAACTGAATTTGTATGTACCTATATATGTATGTATTAGAGACTATATACACTTGATTGAACATACTTATAAATGGATAGTAACATGATATATGGGCAAAAAAAATTGGACTGGTTTACTTCAGCTAACTCTTCCAGAAACAAAAAAGGAGCCAACCTTGTTCTCAGGCGCAGCGAGGGTCACATACTTTTTTATAATGGGTTTATATGTATATATACCAACATTTTCTTTCTCCGCTCTTTGACCGGAAACCATATAGATAAACATATATGTATGAGCTGTGAGTTTGTGAGTCAAGGTGACACTTGCCCTTCTTGCTCCATTACTAGAGGACACTAGTTATTACGAGAAAAACCACAAAATTAAAAAGAAAGAGGGCAACTCATGATTTCCATGTGGGTTAAAAAAAATTTAGCAGAAGACAAACTTTACTAATCCTTCTTCAACATGATCATGATCATTGTGAGTCGAGAATAAAATGCTGATATGTAGTCAAATTCCATGTTACGAATCTAGGTCTAGTGATGAATTCACACAAGAAGCATATATACACACTAAAACCTTCACGGTAGACCAATTTCTCTACTTTCTTGTGAGCTTGCTGAGCTTTCAGGAAACCGAAACTGCATACAAAAGTCCTGGAGAAATTCCCACTTTCTTTTTTCGTCAACTTTTTGCAACTCATTCCTTTACTATATACCTTCAAAACACAAGGAACTGAAAGCAAGAGGCTACATACAAAAGTTGTAGTTTTAGTTGGGGCAGCAGCAGCTCAGCAGTGTCTCAAGAAAACTTACCCAAGCTCCCAGGTGATTTAACTTGGTGATGACGACCTACCATGGTTTTCCTAGGTGGTTCATTTAGTTCTTTTCATGTGTAATTTATGTATATGTATAATTCCATCTTCCATCTTCTCCTATTTGTATAATGGTGAGCCCCGCTGACTATATATACCCACCTATATTTGCTTTAAGTTAAACTTTTTTCACCAAAACCAGGTTAAATACATACAAAAGGGTAAGCTAAATACTTAATAAAAATTGGGATATCAAAGAACAGCAAAGGCACAGCATGTTTGCATAAACTTCTCTCCTCGACAAAAAGTTAACTACCAAAAAACCTACACATAAAAAAACTAAGTTGAACACTACACGAGAAAAAAAAGTTTAGCATTTGTTTTTCCATGTGTGTAGTAACAAGGAGTGAGCTGGGAAATCATGCTTAATTAAATAAATCAATACGATGAAATTCATCGGGTGTAATTTAGTGCTCGTTATGATGCACTCCGCGTACCCTGAGAAAATACTTCCTCCTTTTTCTCTTGACTAGATTGGAGGGACTAAGCACAAGTATGAACACTATGAACTGTGAAGAAGACAGTTTTATTACTGCACACAGACACTGTACCGTACCACATCACACCGCACCACACACACGCCAGACCATGAACAGTATTAAGATCTCAACAGATATACATAATTCTATTGTCACATATATATGAAAAATAGAAGCACAGTCAAAGAATACTAATATGAGACAACAGCCGCAACTCTCTACTTCCGAGTCGCAGACAGAGGATATATATATAAAGTCCCAAAAGAGAGAAAGCAAGAATAAGGAAGGAGTCTAGTCTAGTTTTCTTAGCTCCCAATCCTCTCTTCTTCTATTGCTCCTTTCGCCTCTCATTTTATCTAGCTCATTGCTTGATGACTCTGATTTGCATGAGAAACCAGCTTACATGCAAGCTCACACAGACACTCACAGTTCGTGAGAAAGATGAACCAAGAAGTATCATGCTTTGCTTAACACTTTTCTCCATACCTATAAATATAATGTAATATATATATTGTTATCAATGTACTGAGAGAAATGTTGGCATCAAGCATAATGTGTAAGTTTTAGATCTGTCTAAAATATTTTGCAGCTTTAGCCAACTCTCCCGAGTTGAAATCAGAGAGATGGAACAATAAAAGTAGATTTTTTATAGTGTGCATTCGTTAGAAGAATCTTTAACCGAGGAAAGTTGGAGGTATAGATGATGGAAGGGGTGAATAATACCGTTATCGTTTTCTCCTGATACCTTGTATAATGCGGTATGATATGATATATAGTAGTTACTTATTGTAGGTAGAAATTTATGTCTTTTCTTTCCCGAACTATATAAGCTGTAAGCTCCTGTTGTCTAGTAAAGAGGAGAGAGCATTAAGTACATTTACTTTTCTCTGACAAAACTTTTCTCTTCTCTTTCTGCAAGTCTTTTCCTCTCTATGTGTATTTCCTGAAAGTCAAGTGGAGTCATGTCAGCTGAGTTTTGGGTTGGCGAAAAAGAATGTGTATCTTTATATATATATATAAATACTTATCTAAACTGTGATATCCTGATAATATGGGGAAAGTGGTTGCAGACTGAACACCTCTTGGGAGATCAAATAAGCAAAGCCTTGGAAAAGAAGAAGCGTCGTACCATACCCTACCATATACCACCAACACCAACACAGCTTCAAACTAAACAAAAACTGGGCTAACTTTAAATTACTTGTTTCTACGAATCTCGAAGTGTGGAAACTGGGAGGCAAGGAGAGGTTGAATTTTATACATTTTTGGTTCAATGAATGGGGAAGATAGATCAGTGCATGTATTTTTTGTTTCGTCCATTACACTTTATACTCATATATAAGGTTAGCGTATACATATACGATGGATGAATATACATATGTCCATATTCACACCACATTGCTCCTGCCACACTGTTGTATAGCTTGTCTCGTGAAAAAGTTTTCCCCGACGAAGGTATATAAAAAGCTTTGATATGCTGTTGCTTCCCGAGAAAACATATTGCGTACGTTATATAATATACAGTTTGTGAGTTTGTATTAATAATGCTAAAGGTTCCGTTCCCCTTCATCGTGTGTCTAGTCTCAGTTACACGTTACACATGAAGTGAAGTCTCGCTTCTCTCCAGTTGCTCTGTAACAACGTTACTTATCGTTAGTTAGTTAGCTAGTTAGTTACCGACGAAAGTCAGGAGGAAATACGGAGACAGAAGGAGTGCAAGAGCGGGATAAAAGTAAAAGAAAGAAAAGCAAAACTGACGCTCTTAAGTTTCAGCTTTAATATCCCTTTACTTTCTCTTCTTCTTTAGCATTCTACCATCTCTTATAATATATACATATATCTCCTCTACAACATAAACATTCTTTTAGGATATTTTAGGTACTTTTAGTTACGTATATGTCTTTTTCTCTTCTCACATACCAACTTTGTATTTTTACTACAGTTGCTGAACATACTTGAGTATTTTATACTGTGTATAGTTTTAAAAACCCAATTTCTTGGTCGGTCAGGTTGAGATGAGAAATGGTATGAAGTGAAGAGAAAATTTTTCAAGTTTACAATGTAAACTTTACATCCCTTAATACGAGTATATATGTATGTTCTTATATGTATTGAGAGAATGTGTGAGAAAAAGGAAGGAGTCAAAAAGTAAGTTAGCGAGTACAAATTCTACGTCAAGGCAAAGTGGAATCACGGCGTTTCTTTTAGACGAGGAGTGAACGCGAACAAAAATCCTTATTATCAAAGGCTATCAAATTTATATATAATAATATACACATAATATATACTTACTGTTCTTTATTAACGAATTAAAGAGTTTATATCAGTAATATAGAAGACTTGACTACTGCTGCACCAAATGAGGAAGTTTGTGAATGAGAAATGCTTTAAATACATTCGGATATAGATATAGCCTCATTTCTCAAGAGATAGTCAAAGTAATTTTGTTCTAGCTAACTTATTTTCTCTCTCCTCCTTTCACTTTTCACAAACTTGTTTCATTCCGCTCATGTGTGCAAAAAGTATTGTAAAATTTTAGTTGGGAAAAAGTAGTCAGTATCATTTACACTAAAAATCTGTAGGGAATCTAATTATGTACGTCTGAAATAAAAATACAAAGAATGAGCGGATGGGAAAACGAATGCGGAGAAAAAAAGTATTTATTTGCTTGTTGCAAGATTCAAAGGGCGATCTGATTTGACCTCTTTTCCTAATTAGACATTTTATATTACATTTTGTCTGTATTATACTTCATATAGGCTCATCAATATTATGTTATTTTTATTAGTATTTTAGTATAGTATCGACTTATATTCTAATATAAATGCTTTGTTGGAAATTTTACGATGTAGATTTTGTTCTTGGAAACTGAAGGTGAATAATATGTGAACTGTTTTTAATACCAATTATATGTCCTATAGTGTGTTATTTAGGTTATGAAAAAGTTTTCTATCTTTGCCCCAAGTTTGATCCCTTTCATATCATATGAAAGTTGGCTAAGCCGTAATATGTGAACGATAAAGTCGTTCCAGTTTGCAACTTTAATAAGGGGAGAATATGACAAAGTTGACTTTCACATGCTGCATAATGCAGACATATTGTAAGTAGTAAGTATTGTAACATTGTAGCTAATAATCAGTCAGTTTAATTAATGACTCAAGCAAGCATGTTGTACTTTATACGTGCTTCTCTGTCCTTTGTGCGTATTTACAAAATGAATGTCGTGCAGAAACACTTTTGGGTTAAGGTAAACTAATAAAACTGAGCTTACCTTACACATGTATAAAACTTTTTCCTCTCAGCTTCACTCTCAACACCAAACACTAATGAAAGTTTAAATCAAACCAGAGACTAAAACTAAGCAAAGCAAAGTACACATCAAGTTTCTCACAAGTAAAATCAGAGAAGTTGGAAATGGACGTATACAAATATACACGTATGTTATATAAGCATCAACATCAACGGCACCAAGCACAAAAACAAAATAAATTATGAAGGTTGAAACCAGGTTTACGATTGCAAACAACAATTATTAGAACAAAAGTCGGCAACAAAAACAAAATAACACTAGTAAAATATTTGTTAGCGTAAACAAAAAAGTTATAAAAAATGAAATAAATTGCGGTGACTCCCTACTCCCCATCTGAATAATTTAAACTTTGGCAGTTGTTAACTAGGCATAGGTAATTTCTTATAGTTACTCTGAATATCAAACTAGAGCAACTAATTTAAAGTTTTTATTTGGTAGGAAGGAAAAGGGAACTGCTGTTGATAAGAAAACAGGAGAAGCCACACGATAAGTTTACATGGTTATCCTTATAAGTAAATAGAGATATGTTTCATGCAACAGTAAAAGTAAAAAACACCACAAGTATTGCCCTGATCCTGATCATCATCCTGATCACGGGAGAATTGGTTCAGTGCAACGTCAGCAGCAATGAATCCAATCAAGTATAATATGCCCTTTCGCCATCTTACCACTAAGCAAAGACTTCCCCCAAGAAACTGCTTCATTCTCTTGCTTTCTTCTGTTCTGTCCCATCTGTATTCCATAAGATCAGGTCGTTTCTTACGCTGAAACAGCTTAATAGCTTGTACATGGGAGAAAGTCTCTCGAACTCAAGAGAAGAAAAGTAGAGAGCTAGGGTACAAAATGTGAATGAGCTGATTCCACTTCCGATAAGCCAGATTAGCGGTGGTAAGAGAACATTTTTATGATGATTTTTGAATGAGCGAACCAGTCCCATTCTATTATCGCCATTCTCTTTCTATCCCATACCACATATAGAACCTTATAATCTAACTAAAAGTAGGATGTAGTTTAAGCATTAGGGTTACCCCTCTTTCGCTTGCTACATGAGTAACTCTTTTTACAAAGCTGGTGTTTAAGGATTAGCTATTAGCTTCGATTTGTAGGTACTTGGAGCTGGCATACATGACACAAAAGGAGCAAAATTTAATGCGAATCGTTATACTTGTAATGCAACATTTTAACAGCGAACCGATTTGTGTTTAAGTCCTCTATAAATGCAGGTTTCTTGACAAAACGTTTCAGTTGAAACTGAATGCAATCCGTTTATAGTTTCTATACATTTTAAATGTAGTGTTCGTTTTCGTTTCATGTGCCTATGTACATAAGGAATAGTATTACCTATCGTCTTTCTAAAAATATATACAGATCCACTCGAACTCCCATCCAATAAAAATAAAAACAACAGTTTCTACTATCACCCCTGTTTTCTCGAGGAGAAAGCTCAAATTATAATGCTTAGAGAGCAAAAAATCATTTGAAAATGTTTACGTGCACTTTAGCGAATGTGACCTGACTACGATGGGATCCTGGATAAAATGTGATACACCATACCATATTCTCATCTGATTCGCCTACAGGAAAAGCGCAAGATGTGTGTTTTATCTGATCTGGCGATTCGGTTTTTAGAGATCTGATGATGCTGATGGTGATGCAAGCATTTTGTAACTTATTTCTGAGAAACATGAGAACCTCGCGTTTACAACGTACACAACCAAAAGATTAGACAAGCCAAAAGCCAATATTAGGTAGACAAAAAGGCATATAAAAACGTGTGTGGCTTTGCTCGCACCACATTGATGCTAAAAATAAGTTTTGTACGATGGAGTATATATATAGATATAGGTAGAACATGATAGTAGGTATATAAACTAATAAAGTATTGGTAATAATACGTAAAGCGGGAGAAATTTTGGACTAGATATGTGTATAAAAGATCGTGATTCCAATACCAACGGAAAATGTCTAGGAAGATGAGAGTTGGAGAGGAGAAAGTAGAAAATGAAGGAGTCATAGAATGGCTTCCATCCTCCATATAATGTTAGCTAATGAAAGGAAATGGGAGAGAGGAAAAAGGTATTTTACGAAAATGGGCCAAGCACACACACACTGGATCAATGGGGGAAGTGGCTGGGAATATTTTTTGGACGAATCTTTCTAAAGCTTATCTCTTAAGGTAATTACTGACATAAAAAAGTTGGCAGTGTAGACAGCCAACCATTGCTATATATAAGGCATATGGCCATGACTGTGAGACTCCGTCCACACGTTGGACTCATAAGACGCATAGGAAATTGAGCTGAAGAAGAGAAGAAAACGCACAGAATTACACACCTACATACTACATCGCCCGTATTACAAACGGAGCTGTTAAAAATCTTTTCATGTCGAATTTTCCTCGGAAGGTATAGTCCAAGGTGCTGATCAAGTTTTTGCGTGGTTGAGTGGAAATGATGATGGTATTTATTGTCGAAAAGCACTTTTTTATGCATGCAAGTGCATAAAACTGTTGGAGAGGAAGGACAATAAAGTTCATGTTCAACTGCGATTAGTAACTTGAGAGATGAATACTATATAGCAGTATACGCCTGCATGTTTTTCTTTCATGTAATTTTCCTTATCTTTACCTAAAGTAATACATTTTTGGGTGTTCTTCTTCACAGTCCTCAAAAACTAATTTATGACCTTTTCGAAGGCTCATAAAACTACAGGTTTAATTACTAAGAATGTGGGATGTCATTAACAATTAACTTACTTTTATGTTGGTGGAAAGGACTAATCATAAATTTTACTCTTATGGGTGAGCGCGCACCAACCTCTAATTTTCTTCAGACTTGTACCTACAGGCATAAATTTTGTTCCAAACAACTTACTACAAAATTTCCTTGTAAAATGTTCGAGAAAAACTAAAGATGAGTTCTGAGAATCTTCAACTCTCCACAAAACACGTGGACACAACCCTTTCCACTTGAATTTCTTTGTTTTTTTTTTCAATTATTTAACTGGAGTGAACAACCCTTTCCTTGAATGCCAGCCTGTTCCTGATAATAGTGATAATAATTCTTTGGCAGTAACATACAGGCGGAACACCTGTTATGGGTGTCTGTGCCTCCCGCTAACTTATACTCAACTCCGACATGACATTTTATTTCGGAACACTTAAAACCACAGACAGAACCCAAATGCTCAGTGTAATGAATTTAATCCAGTAACAATAAAAGTTGTAATGAAGATACTACGCTATGTACCTCCATAATACATTCCTTTCTATGTGGTAGACAATTACTACATATATAGTCTATGTATATGATGTCGTAGTCGTAACCTTTATGATGATTGTCATGTATGTAGCATGTCAGATGACAAGAGTGGGGCACCCTGAACAATTAAATGCCAATTTTCTCTGTGCTGTAAAATCAATTATAGTGAAGCGCCTATATAACGTGAGATTGTTGATGGTCTTGGTTATGTAATAAATTAAGACAGTGTTGGGAATGTACATGTAATTAAATATGCTATACTCTATTGTTTTTGGGAGAAAGGCATTGCAAGGTAAAACAACAATGTGAAAGTTTTAACGTTAAATATTACTGTTAGTTACTTTGGGTGTAGTAAAAGTCTATACCAATAATGCAGCACTGTAANGGTAAAACAATGTGAAAGTTGTAACGTTAAATATTATTGTTAGTTACTTTCGGTGTAGTAAAAGTCTATACCAATAATGCAGCACTGTAAAAACTAATATGAAAACAAGAAGGAATAAGTTTTTCTTCAGTTACATTATATTTTCGTGTGTGCATTGCATTGCATGCACATGTCAGGATTGTATCTTCATTGTCGCTCATTTTGATGTCTTCCTATCCTTTGACTTGTCACATACGAAAACATGTATTGTATGACCTATTTATTGGAATTGATTATTTTTTAAGGTGGCAGGCTACTATCACTTCCTTCACAGTAGGGTGTGTGCAGTTAAATACAAACCAGTATGTACATGACATGTCCGGGCATAAACGTTTGGGAGTCTAGAGCTTTCATTTAAACTCAATTGAAGAGATGTTGGTTGGTAACTTAGGAAGAAGGAGTAGTTTGACTATAAATTGAACAGAAGAAGAGTGTGTGCAGAAAATGTAAGTATATCAAAACAAAGTTTTGCTATAAACTGCAAAGACGCATCTGAGTGTTGACATAAATAGCAATTCTTCATAGGAAAAAGAGAGCAACAACGACAGAGGAAAGAGTGAATGAGTTTCATTTTCTTTGGAAATTTTTCGTGGAAGGTATTTATAGAAGTAGGGCTATATAGTTGATAGTTAGCTCATATAAGTATATACATATAATACATGTCTATGCTTATGCATTAGAGATCTAAAAAAATTATTTACATTTCATATATGTAATGCAATCGAGAATGAAGGACGTACAGCAACAAGTTCTTAGGTTTACGTTTGAGCTTAACTCTGACAGAAAAGGATTTTCCAATTTCTATAGGCTGGAATAATCCGCTCATATTACATTAGTGGACGCACAAGGATAAATGTAACTGTGCCGTTGGCAGTTTTTTCATCGGGGGCGAGTCAAAGCTAGATGAAAGTCAGTGAATGCAGAGGATATGAAAGTAAAAATACATTGCAGATTATATACATTATGTGTACATATATATATCCAAAGTTCTATAGTTTGTACGCGGATTCGGATATTACACAAAAACCGGAACATGAAAGCACGCATATAATAATAATCCTAGGATTTTGCTCTTTGCTACTCTATACAATCCTTTATTAACCAAGGCGAAAAATTGCGAAGTCCCTGCAGACCTTATCATGTTCTTCCTTGGTCTCATGACTTACTGTTGCGTTCAAATAAGCATTCGTTTTTCCTTTGGTTGTCTTGCCCAGAGTATTGAAATCAGTGGATGAATGTATTCATAATCTGGCCAATATTCAATATTATTATTCCCGTAAATGAAAATGTCGATTTAAGTGCGTCATTCCGAATTTCTGTGAGTACACACAGGAAGGAGACTTTTCACTTGTCATGAACAGATGTAAAGACTACGTTTCCTGTTATTCATTTCTCATTTATGAGATGATGTTTTCAGGTTGTGAAGTAAACGTCCTCTCTATCTCTGTTTTCCGCTTTACCATATTAAATAGGCTTAAAAACTTGTTGCAATAATATTGTTTATATTTTATGCTTTTTATCCAGCATGGGGGTGTATTGTAAACGGATTGAAGGATTTAAATACTTTAGCAGTATTGTACGTTAAAAAACGGTTTACCTTTTCATTTTGAAAGAAGTACAGATTAAAGTTAAAACTTGGTTTACAACAAGGGTTCAATCGTACGTTGGTCACAATCACAAATAAAAAGGCCTCTGGGTTTTGAATGTGTAGTAAATCCGATCAGCTATCGTTTCCATAATATCCGAGTTGAAATGCAATTTGACAACTTTCTTTTACATTTTAGATAAATGCTTCCAGATCACTTACAAAGTTTAAAATTGTCACTTGACCTGGACTTGACGAGTTTAATCGATCTATATAATGACTATATACCTATATAAGG
>JAANSM010003803.1:0-12267 GCA_036850725.1 Orchesella villosa | reverse complement strand
GAGCTGAGCTAAAAATGATCCGACGAAATGCAAGTAAGAACAGATCCATGTAAGTTTTAGAAAAGTTACGTGTCAGTAAGTCTGATTCAATATTACCCTAATAAAAGTTTTATCTTGAGTTGCGCAATAAGAATGAAGACATAAGATATGCTATGCAAGATTTCAATGACTTCGCCTGGTTGTGTAATTCATATGAAATGGAGATTGAATTAAATGGGATGAAATCAATGGATCGGATGGGTTTTATTGCATTCTACAAAATAACACAATGGAATTACGTAAGACCTTAATGTCGACAGCTAAATTACTGTCTGAATAATTAATTACAACCGCTGTAGTTGCGATTACTTTAGCCTGTCGCGCAAGGTAATAAGAATACAAGGACGAATAGAATGCAGTTTGTATAACTAAAGATTCCACATTTATTGACTTAATACAAATTTGAAATTAGTGATGATAAAATATTGATAATGAAATGCGATGAAGCTTTTTAAATTTTCGGAGCCTTTAAAACTCCTTAGCTAGATGCGTACTTGAAGCAACTGATGCTAATTCTAATCGTAAATGGCGCTATTGGTTAACCATCTAAATTGGAAAACAAATAAGACAATCAAAAGTATTTTCCCCATGTCTTTTGTTTTAATATTGGAAATAGTCCTCATGAATTCAAATGTTATCTTTTCAAAGAATTTTATTAACAAAATCTCAACAACGAATACAATACGACAATACAAACCTTTAGAATTTAAAAAAAACATACTTAAAAATAAACTCATGATACGATAGATAAAATCAGTCACTGTATTTTTTCACGAAGTCCAAGTGGAACATACGGAATTTGTCCAGCATCATCTTCATCTTTTCTGTTGATGCCAATATTGTCGTTCTGCAAGAAAGATAATCAAAATTGAATAAAAGTGAACGCTTCATAAAGATAGGATATATCTACCCGCAATTTGTATTTAACGCTGCTAGGTTTTGGCTCACGCATTTCAACTTTCAATTTCCCACCGAATGAATATTTAAAGCACGCTGTAAATCAGAATATTTACGGAAATTTCGTAATGTAGCAAAACTTTCTACCTGAAATGATAGGTTCCAGCCATCTGTCCCATTCCTGAGCCAGGTACTACACAAATTCCAGTCGTTTCGAGAAGGTTCAGACTATAAAATACGTCGGGCGCGTATCCAGCTTCTTTTGCGACTTTGATTGCTTTATCGGGCAAGTAAATCTACGGGAAGTAAAGCAAGATCAGAAAACACTTAGCATGTTTGGAAGATTTAGATTATTTACATATTTTATTGCAACTATTTGTCATTTTGGAGGAAGTTGAAACTTACTCTAGGAAAAGCATACATCGCTCCATCCAATTGAGCACAAGTAATCCCTGGAATGGCATTAAATTCCCTGTGGGCTAGCTCTGCTCTCTCTTCCAGATTTTTTAAGGTGGTTGACTTCTCATGTGTAAAAAGCTCGTAAGACGGATCGCCTAGTTTCGGTGGATCCACAAGACAGTCTACTACAGCCTAAAAGATTTACAGGAAGCAAAATAAAAATTGTGAAAAGCTAAATTTCCTTTAAATGGCAGTGTTACTTTCTATAAAAAAAACTGCGAAAAGTTTATATTATAATGCGTTAGTTTTAAAAGCTTTTGAGGTCCGCTAAAAAACGGGAGTGCTTAAGTGTGACCGTCATTAGTTTTGCCTTTCGATTGAACTCCTTTAGTCCGCTTCGTTTATTTATTTATTTGTGATTTCAAATCAAGTTTCAAATCAAATTCAAGTTTTAATTAATTCTCCTCCTACATGTAAACTTTTACACCTTTAAACTTGATCACTCTTTACTGCGAGCTAGAGAACCTAAGAGAGTTTAAGAACAATTTCTAGGCCTCGTACTTTCTTAAGGATGGTTAACTTCAACAAAATCAAGTTTAATTCAAATTTTTACATAGCTTATCAATCATTCAGATACTGTTTTTGTTATTTTAAATTACTTGTATTAATTTTAAAACATTACGTGTTTAACCGATATGCGTGATAATTTTTCTATAAATCAAAATAAAAATCTGCCGGTGAATTAAAACCAATTGCAGTATCGCCTGAAATTGAAATCGCAATAAATAGAAGAAAGTAAACCGAACCATACGCAATTTTATGCTAAGTGTGTGTATTCTTACATGATGATAATAATAATATCGAAGCAACACTCACCTGTCCTAACACAGTTGGACACAAATTTGCAGCGACGCTGGCTGTCAAAACGGATTTAACATCTGGATCCATATTGGAAACCTCAAAGTAGCCTGCTCTCAGTCCACATTCGCATACAAATCCTGTAATAAAGAACAAACGAACAAAGTTATTTTCAGACATCACTTTTTTATGACAGCTATTTTGTCTTCCTGGAATCATTATACGCAAATGTTTACTGTTACGTAAGTACTTTTATGTCAACGTTCTTGTTTATAATTATATAGAAGCATATTCTAGTTTGAGTGGGAAAGAAAAGGTTTCGTGCGCGTGCAAACATGCACAGCATGTTTAAAGACGTGACTATAAAAGTACTTCATGATTTTTATATTTGTGCTATATACGAAAGACACTTTCTTTCTGCTTTCATTTCCTACCTTTTGAACATGAATGAACGGAAATGAGCTCCGTGGAGTTGTAAGGTGCTGCCATTTCGGATAGGACTTTCTTGAAAGACAAAAACTTCTTTGCTCCGTAAACATTATCTTGATATACCTACACGTAATTGTTAAAAAATTCATATTATTCAAATTTCCATGTTTCAACAGATGAAGAAATTGCGGTAAATCTTAAATGTGATTCGATTCAAGCAGCGTTAGTGTGCCAGTTGGTTAACAATGGGTTATACAATTAAAACATTGGCCATTCCACAAATGCCATAGGATTTATTATCAGTACAGCGTTATCATGCGATCATATACTACAAACCTCATCGGCCAGAATAAGAAGACGTTGATTATGAGCGAAACGGATGATAGCTTCGATATTATCTCGGGAAAGAACATGTCCTGTGAAAATACCAAAAGGAAAATCTTTAAATATGACAGGAAAATGTCTTGTGATAAGTTATATTATATGTATTGCTATACATTATTAGATGTAGACGTATCTACATAACACAGGTTAAAATTTAAGTCAATTTTAAGCATAATTTTTCATAAATAAATTATAAGCATGACTATATAGCACTTATAGTTCCCAACGACAAACTAGCCCACAATTTACTTTACTTATTTAATAACAAACATTTTAAAACTGAAAGACGTATCTGCATACAATGTATACTTATGCAACCAGATACTTTCTAGAGTGACAGTTAACTTATACAAATCTGTACTTATTTTTCTACGAAGACAAAGATAACAGATCCTTAAAAACTCTCATAAGCAGCAAATGATTGAATAATCAAGCTGAAGCAATGGGACGAGCCTTCATCTTAAACTATTCAATTCAGCAAACCTATCAACCCGTAATCTTTACGAAGCTCTATGTATGAAAATTGCAATGTAATCAGAATCATTTTCCTTTCTCATGTCCATGAATGCATTTTTTTAAAGTTAGAGTAAGATAAATGCTGCAACTCTTAATAATTTTGAAGTTTATAGGTTAGATAGTCCTACTCCTAGTCCATTGATAAATCCCATAATTTTTTAAAATCATGTACAGCGTTTTGTAGTTTTGAATAATTCTTTGACTTCTACGAAAACACAAAATATCCCTGTTTTCCTGCCTCGTTTCTACCACATCTCAACTCACAGAACAAACTATTATGAAATTCATTCCCATAAAATTAAGCATAATTCACTTCATACCAGTGGGATTTCCAGGATTTATTATTACAACCGCTCTCGGATCGCAGTTCCAATCCTTTCTTGCATTCTCCACAATTGTTTCTAGCTCCTGAACATTAACATCCCAGCCATCCGCATGCTCATCCAAATAGTAAGGGACCTGTGAATACAATATTAAAAGTTTCACAGAAGTTGCTCTTTTTCATATAAAAACATTTTCAAAGCCTCTTGAGCATTACACACGCTCATTTATCAAGTAAGTATCATAGTCAAAGCTAAGCTACCACCCGACCCTTCTTTATAGCTTCCTTCATCATTTTTCTTTCTTATTTAATTTCAAAGGCCTTAAGTAATAAAATATAAACCATATACATCAAAGTGAACCCCTTCAGAAAGAAAGTTAATTAAATGGTGATATTACTGTTGAAATCACAGTAAGCAGCAAATGTTTGGGTGTAACTCATCCATTGTTTATGTCCTTTACCAACTTTTGAAGATATAAAAAAACAATTAAAAAATACCTTCTTCATATTATACTCCTCCAGCGTTGCCGAGTACAAAGGATATTCTGGAACGGGGATGAGCACACCAGCCTTTTTCTTGCTGTTATAACTTCTTTTTCCTATGCTCCCGTTTGTGTAACTTTCTTCGTCTACAATTTCTCCAGACTTGAGTAATTTGAGGCAAGCCTTTGAAGAAGAAAATGAAACGGAAGGTCAGAACTAGATGATACAATGTTTGTTATAGGAAACGTATGGTTTTATAAACAAAGAAGATGAAACAAAAAATGGAACATGTAACAAAATATTATCTTCAGTTGTTTATACTTATGTGAGGCATCAAATTACACCATTGCGTCTTGCGTCAGACACTCTGGTCCAGTAATATCAAAAGAACTTACACGGATTCCTTCTGACGCTCCAGCAGACAAAATAATATCATCGGGGTTGGAAGGAATTCCTCCGTCTCTCTGTTCGATATATTTTGCTACATGTTTCCTTATGATGTGCATTCCCCTCGAGTCCGAGTAGGAACCTTGAAATTGTCAAAAGTAATATAATTAAGCTTTAGACGAATAGCATGAAGAAATCCTCATTTTTGTTGCGCACCAAAAAAATCTAAACATAAACGTTAAAAATGAAGGGTTACTTGAACGGCAGTTATTAATTTTGTGTACAAAGTATTAAGCAATACCTTACATTAGGTTGTATTTTCTTTTTCTTGTATACAGATTGCCAGTATGGAAAATAATGGTTGTGTGAATATTGAGTATATTGTTAGATGAGCACAAGAAAAATGGAAATTTTTTGAAGTTGAAATGGAAATGAAAATAATAATGAAATATAATATAATTCCATTTTCCACTCAAAACTTGTATATGTTTTTTGAAACGGAATTAATAAAGGTACTCCTTGCTTTACGTGACTAAATTTCTAAGTGGAACGTTGTTAGATAATCATATACAAGCCTACAAAAGTTAGAAGGTGAACGTTGCAGAACTAAAAGAGAGTATTCACGTATATTTATTACCTGCGCCTCCACCACGGCAAGAGCTCAGAATATCTCGAGCCTTTCGCTTCACGTCCTCATTAAAACCAGACAATTCCATTAATTCAGGGCAGCTAATTAGAGCAAGTACCTATAAAAGTTAGAAGGCAAATACAATTTTTTTATAAAGTAGTTTCATTGGAAATTTGATACTTCAAATGGTACGAAATCTAAGTAGATACACTTGTTAGAAACGAAGTGGCTTAGAAGTGCTTAATAAAAGCTTTATTAAATCTCTCTCATTATTATTTACCTGTCTCACAAACGTGATCGGCTTCTGTCCCATAGCGTGAGCATCACCGAGATTCATTTTAATAATTTCTGAGAATTTCGGCTCCATTCCGTTCTGTAATTCAATTTAGAATATTAAGTTACACAGATATTATGTTTTTCAATCAGTGAAATTTATCCTAGAGGAAAACATTTTGAAAATTTTTGCCTGTTGCGTAATCGTAATCTTATTATATCATTTTCAAAGTGGGTCGTTTATTATATTTTCTTGGTATACAGACTCAGGCATATTAAATCCTCTTACACAACCATTTTTTGCATACCTTTTTGGCAAGCTCCAACTCCTGTTCCAGTTCTATTGCTCGCATTATCACAGGACCTCTGGCGGCGTACTCCATCGCACGAAACCCCAAAATATGAGGATTTGTTGTTTGTAACGTAAGAACTTTCACTGCATTTTCTCCGCTTCTCAAGCTTACTCCATTTGTATCACTTTTACAATTCCCGTTCGCAGCACCACCGTTCGTAGCTGCGGGACTAGCTGAAACCTGAGTAAGAACCATTTTGTTTGATTTTTAAAAAGCGATGAATATTAAACGCTGCGAATAAAAAGCTATTGCTAAGATTTCTAGTTTCTTTAAGAATTTCTCCTTCTCAACTTTTTAACGTAAAATTAAGTACAAAATCAATCCGATTGATCTGAACCGAAGTCGAGAGGGAACTGAGCGCTTTTATAAAGCCATTTAAAGCTTAAATGAACAAAAAGAGCTCGCAAATAAGGCCCAGTATTCATTTCTCATTTTTGATGTATGGATGATTGTCTATCCTTTAAGTTGGATGGCAATAAATCATGATGCTAGCGATTATTATTCAATTTGAATGCAAGTTTCCTTATATTATACATTTGCACATCAATTGCTTATTGCTGACAAGCAAGTTGGCTGATTTTCATATCATATACACATATACGTACATACAAATTTCAACAAACATGCAGAATATCAAAATGGTACGTGCAAATACTGATTTGTTTGTGGTGCACGTATTAATTAAATCAGTGCTACAATTTTTATAGCTATATTGCATCTTCCGTCGCTGACCTTACATACCATGATGGTTGACTGATGATGACAAAAAATCTGAACATATAGTTACTATCTTTATATCAGTATCAATACAAGACTATTAACGATACATGATAATCAGAATTATAGTGATATTGATGAATATATTTTAAAGTAAAAGGAGTAACGAGCTTATCAGTCGGCACCTCAATGAGGAGGAACAAAATCTCAAATCGATTTTAATGACAGCAATAAGGCTCTAATAAATGACCAATAATGAATATATATCCAGCTTTACTCTAGCTTATTAAACGATCATTGACTGAGTTTTTAATTTAGAGCAGTTTGTTTAAAGCGACACTGTTTGAAGATGATAAGATGATGCATTTATCATCACCATGTTTCTGACAAGGTTGAGGTTATCACGAATGGGCCTACGTGAGCTCTAGCACATATGAATATGCGAGTCGATATTCTGCTCATCTGTTGTGATTCCTGCTTCCCATCAATTTAATGTTACAGTTTTCAATCGGTAATCGCATTCATTTCTCAATCTTATTTGATGATTCTGCAATTTTAATGGCAATAGTAGGCGCTTGCTATAGGAAAATAATGTAGATTTGTAGATTGAGATAGATTCCAAATTCCAAATTTGTTTGTTTGTTTGCTTACAGCGTTCTTGTAATATTAAATTGAATTTTAATTATTTTTTAAAATCATTAGATTTTTCTCATACTGTGTCCTGTTTAGCAAGTTAATCTGGTCGGTGATGATCAATTCAAAAATTTCAAAACACCATTGATGCTGTGAAGGTTGTAACGTTAAGCGCCAATGTACTAAACAGCATTGACCTTCATTGCAAACAAAATAAAATCGTCGCACTCATATAGAATGCGTTGCAAGTTGCGATAAATCTTTTTTTAAATTAATAGTCGGACAGTCGATTAAAATTAACTTTGAAGACGTTTTGTCACATTTTTTATCGTTTAAATCCTATAATTTGGAGTATACTTTATTAAATCGTAAGTACTAAGTACACAAGCAGAATACAGACACATTGAGGATTGTGGTGAACGTGCATCAATGTCGAATCCTTTTGATGTGACAATGTAATGCTCAATCATGCAATTGAGTCAGTTTCAATGGTTTTCTTTGAAGATTATTTACTTTTAGATATAGGATATTGCAGTGAGAGATCTCGTATGTATTATGTTTCATCAAATAAAATGTTTGTCGTATTTGAGAAAGAGAAACTCTTTTGTATTCCAGAGAAGCAAGAAATTCTAGTTGACGAAGTAAATGTGATGCTATCTTTTGATGGAAATTGATATTCTTGCTTGCTCAGATGATGATAAGCATTCATTGAAATACGAGAATGATTCGTAAGGGAAATTATTTTATTTATTTACTCAGCAGAATTAGTTTTCTTCCACTTTACTTTTCCTAAAATATGACATTTTTTTGGAAACACCAAGCACTACACTTATAATGGCATTGACTACGGAATAGAACGTCCTACTCAGCGAAATTCTTCGGTTGATTTTTCGTAGTAATCCGGTTTTTGCTTACGTAGAATTTCTGAAACGCGATTCGAAGGAATGAAAGAGACTATGCTGATGTTGAATTATTCGATTTAGTTTTCTGAAGTCAGGTGAAAAATGCAGATCTTGCAGGTGTTCACGATTTGTTTATAAACTAGCACGTTTCTTTGAAAAAAATAATTTTTTGTTGAAGTATTTTTATAGATAGACTTGATGAAAACTGTTTATGTGGTGGAATGAAAATTATGCTTAGTGAAATAAATAATCGGAAGAGGATTCTTCGCTTTAGGTTCGACTGCTGCTTACAATATTGTAATCGTATCAGATTTTAAGTTATACACATTATGATGTTTACCAGCATATTGTAACGTATGTGGTTGCTTCCCACAAATGAAAATTTTTCCAACGTTGCTTAAATTGTTTCTTTGAAACCGCAGCGCAAGCAGGAAAACTGGAAATCCAGACTGTTATTAATTCACAAGAATTATATTTTAATATTGGTGACTGGCACATTTCATATATAAGATAATTTCCTTTTCTCTACTTACAAATTATAAATTGATGATGGACATTATATAAATATCAAATCGAGCATCGCCCTCAGTCTGTGTGGAAACGGTGGTTAGCTAGCTAAGCTCTTGTGTAGTTTTTCTTAGAAAGGAAATCATGCATACAAAAAAATAAAATTGTGAAATTGAACTAAAGGAGGTAGCTTAAAAAATTGCTTGCATAACCATTTGTTTCATTTAGGTACTTTCAAATTGCTTCATAAATTGTTTAATTACTAATTTCACGTATATTTTGTGTTTTACGAAGCATTTTACACAGTAAAGTAACCGGATGAAGGGTCTAAAAATGAATGAACTGATTCATTCAATTGAAAAGGAGAGAATCTGGATACATATTGTTTCTTCCATTTTTGGTAGTCACTTCAGCACTTCTGACCGTTTCAAGAAATTTTCTATTTCAGCATGCTTCGTTTTCGTTACTTCTAAAATATTATTTTTATTACAATATCAGCACACTATTCCAAGGTTGTTACGCTGATAGTATTTGTCTTGATTCTTTTGTTTGAAATGTTTCATTGTTGCATACCAAGTCTCAAAAAGTTGAATACATAATGTGTAAGAAATACATATATCTCCGCGTTTCTATACCCTTAGAATTACATAGGAGTATATAAAATAAATATGATGTGAATAATTAACCCACAAATTACCTTCGGTATTCATTTTAAGTTTCAAGCTTACGACTAGAATAAGGTAGTCGGCAACGAGATTTTCCTTCATTTATAAGAAGTATTCCAAGAAGAAGTATTGTGATTACAACAACATTTCTATTCTTATTTTGATTTCTCAAGCGAAAACGTTTTCCTTTATAGTATTTAATTACCTCTAATATCAATGCTCACGTTGTACTCATAACTTTAAAACGTACAATACTACAACTTGTCCATAAAGTATGAGTTTAGTCTAGTCTTCGTGTTTTACCACATAAAACTTCCATCTTGTAATTGTTTTTCGTACATGTTGTAAGGTACTACAAAATCTGCACATTCTAAGTCATCACAATTCATATGAAGGCAATTTTTGCGATCTATGACGAAATACTTATATAAATATGTTGAAGAGTAAACATTTCGGCACTAAACTATACCATCATTTTTTAACGCTTTCTAGACTTTAGGGAGACATTATTTTTAGATAATGTTCTTATCACGACTACACGGATTAAAACTATTAACAATGTGCCCAAAAAAGTAAGAAATCTTCGAGAGGAGGATTCTTCAATTGCAACGTCAAACGCAACGAAACATGACAAGTGAAATATTTATTAAAGTTGCAATATCGCGGGGCACTGTGAGACAATAGAAGCTAATAACAGTCAGAAAAAATCTCATTCAAATAAGTAGATCAACAGCACCGAAAGTATTTCACAAAATAGTCCTTAGTTCCTTTCCTTTGGCAAAAAGTAAGCTACTTACAGGCTTAGGACCACGTGTCCACTCAGAAATTGAATGACGTATTGCGCAGCTAAAAGTCCTGATTTCATCTCCAAGCACCTAAAATTTTAATTGGAACAGCTAGCATACATGGTCGCATGAATAATTGCAATATTATTGTATGTGTTACTATTTCTTATCGTTTGAAAAACGCCTCTCCGCTCATATTTACGATATAAATCTGCCAATTGAGAGTTGCAAATGGATTTTTTGAAGGAATGAAATGTAGCAAATACTTCATCAAACCAGTCTGCTACAATTTGAAGATTTACTTGATCGGGATATTTTTCTGCAGAATTAAGCACAAGTGATCAAAAATCACTTATGAATCTTACTTATGAATATTTGCAACTTATATACAACGTCTTATATGAAAATATATTGTGAGTTCCTCTTATCTACATATAAATATATAATTACTCTGAGTAAATGATTTTCAAGTAGTCACCAGAGTCTTCCATGAACTCGTATGTTTTCCTATCAACTTCATAAGACCTGTCGAGGGAGAGTTTTGTAAATTTGTTATTACTCCAAATTGATTATAAACCATTGTGATTTTATTCAAAAACTCGTTTTCTAGAGCCGTACGAAAACTCTTTGACAGTGGCAAATAATCGAATAAATGTAACTTTAATAACTTTGAAAACATCAGTGGTGGTTTAGAGTGGGAGGCTTATTCTTGAACAATTTGTATTACAAATTCAGCGTTGAGAAATTCAACTTGTTGCGATGTTAATGGCCATTCCCCAACTATGTAGTGGGGTTATGTAGTAGATTTACTTTAAAAACGAGAAATGAGTAGGTCGACTTTTAAGAAAGCTTAATGAAATTATTAAGATCCTTATGTTTCAGGCTGTTTATGGTAGTTGAGTGCATCAACAAGCATTTCTTGCCTTTTAAACATCATGGAGAGAATGCAGTGCTACAACTTCCCCATAAAATCGAATTTTTTAATGTAAAAAAAGCATTTCACTGCAGGCTGCAGTGATTAAATCACGTACATATAAAAGAACCTTTCAAGCAAAGTTAGTTGGTAACCTCCCATTAAAGCTTGCTTCTGATTTACTTTATAATTTTATTTAATGCAATTTGCAGTTGGCCCACAGGAGCTAGAGTGTGACAGAATATGTGAAATTTTGATGATCTTTAAAAATTTATAGTAATTATGAATTTTCTCAAGCAAGATAGATCAAACACACTGGTAGCTGTACTGGGTTGCCAATAGATAAGGAGTAGTAGCGAACGAAGCGAGAATTCAAGACAAACAATATCTTTGATGTTTATGTCCCAAATGAACTCAAAATATTTTGTGGCTTTTCTTTTCTTTCCATTTCTACTTCAGGCTTGTTTCCATAATATCCTCATCAAGTGTCGAACTACTCGAACTCGGACGAATCAAATTAACACAATCACCGTAAGAGGGTTGATCTCTTTTATCTTTCACTAAGTATCTGTTTCTTGAGATCATTCCAAATCCAAAATTGAAGGTACCAGATATAAAGTATCCTTTCAATTTCGACACCCTTGTATCCATTCTTCTTCGTCCATTCTGGAAGAGAAATTCGCTTCAGGGTGATTTCCAAAACGTAAAAATTCTCATTCTGAATTTTTTAGATAATCAATTATTTCTTTATATTTGACGTCAATGTTCGGAACTGCAAAATTGTTGAAAATTTAATGGTGTCTTGCACAAAAGGGAATTGATTTCCAAAAAAAATATTTGTAAAATTTTTATTCTCAACACTTGAAAAAGCCCTTGCAACTCTGGTTCTTGGGTGGATGGAAGTGTTTTAACAAAATATCAACAGAAATCCTAATTTAAATTGTCAGTGATGTGTTTATTGTAATTTTAAGAAAAGAAGAGAAAGAGAAGCTTGTAATTACAATTCTTCATTTCTCTAAAATGATTATGCAAACTTTGAGTTGACTTATCTGAATCAATGGTAATAGACATGATTTTTGGCTTAATTAACATACATTTTTGTCAAAATGCACTGTGATCCAGAAACCAGCATGCGTGGACACCCATGTTAGGGATTTCGAATTTTTTTTATTTTTTT
>JAANSM010003801.1:0-12268 GCA_036850725.1 Orchesella villosa | reverse complement strand
ATTTTACGGAGTGAAGTATAATCGCAAAGTAATTGAGCCTGAGCGCATTACCGAATGGAGAAATTGTGGTATAAACGCTGCGCTTCAGCTGCCACCCAAAAATGAGTTTATTCCTTCCACCTTCGATCTGAAAGTCCGGGAGGAGCAGGTTTGTATGTCCATTTTCATTTTACTTCTGTGGATCGCTTTCTGGTTATCTTACATCTGAACTTGTGACTCGTTTTTACTGGTTAGAGAGGAATTGTCCCACGAACAATCAGTCTGACTCCCAAGTCCAGGCTTTGGTTTCTTCAGGATAATGAATTTAACATGCCAAAAGCTGTGGTGAAAGTTGAGATTTTCAGGTAATACAAGTGACAAATGAATTAAAATTATATCTATTATGTTCTTCTTCTGTAATTAATCAACTCTTCAACTTTATTCGACGCAGCCCTCTTCCCTTGTTGGAACCGTTGAAAGCCAATTTGAATCATTTATACGTTGCTGCCGTGAAGGATGTATTGACAGAATATTCGTATGCAGCTTGCGTTGCAGGGCTTCATTACAACATTATTAATTCTATTTATGGAATCGAGGTAATATTACAGTCAGCAGCTTCATGATCTCATAATAAAAATATCTATGATTTTACTTTTATTATATCTTTTATTTTCTTATCGTCTTTAGATTGTAGTGAGCGGATATGATCACAAGCTTGGCTTACTTCTGAACCGCGTGTTTGAGAAAATTGTCGAGTTTAACGTTGATCCCCAACGCTTCGAGGTGCTGAAGGATGTTTATCTGAGAGAGTTGAAAAATTTCGAGGATGAACAACCTTACGTACATGCTTCATACTACATGACGTATCTGCTTCGGGAAGTTAGCTTTCACTTTTATAGTAATTTTAATACAGTTTCTTGCTCGTTTTGTTTACTATGAGCTTATGTAATTTTACAGCGACGATGGTCAAATCAAGAGTTGCTCAACGCTATGGAAGGTAATATTCAATCAAAATTATAATATTTGCAGTTTTTTTACAATATCGTTTTCATGATCCACTAAAAACTTGTGTTTCAGATGTAACGCTTGAGAAACTCATGCAGTATTCCAAGGAATTTATGTCTAAAGTGAAGTTCGAGTGGTTGGTGCATGGAAATGTTACCGCTGAGGTAAAAGTTTTTATTTTCATGAACACATTTTGACATTATTTGACGAAAACAGTATTTTTGACATAATAATCATTCGCAATGGCTTGTTTTGTTTCAGGAAGCAAGTGACTATGTGAAAGGTTGTCAACTAAACTTCAAGAAGAAAGGCTTCCGAGCTTTACTTCCATTGCAGACATGCCGACTTCGAGAGATAAATCTTCCTAAAGGAAGTAATCATCTTTTCCAAACTGAGCATAAAAGCCACGTAAGCTCCTGTGCAGCCGTCTATTTCCAAACTGGAATGCAAGAAAGGCGTGCTAATGTTTTGGTGGAGCTCCTTGAAAACATTGCTAATGAGCCTTGTTTTGATCAGCTTCGAACTAAGGAGCAACTCGGCTACATTGTATTTAGTGGTGTGCGACGTGCTCAGGGGACGCAAGGGATCCAAATCCTAGTTCAAAGTGATCGGCATCCAGTTTATGTTGAAGGGCGGATTGATAACTTCCTAGATATTCTGAAGGTTTGATTTGAACATTAAAAAACTCAGGATTTTTGTATTTCTAAATGATATGATTATTTTTACCTAGAAAACTCTGGATGACATGACTGAGGAGGAATTTCTTCAGCACCGCAACGCCTTGTTTGTCACCAAGTCTGAGAAACCAAAGAAATTGATTGAGCGTTCCAATCTGATTTGGAATGAGATTTCCCAGCAGCTTTATAACTTTGAACGACAAGCTGAGGAACTGACTGATCTAGGTAGCGTTACCCTTGAGGATGTTCGAGCTTTTTTCAATGTAAGTTCTCGTCTCACTTAGAATTGCATGAAAACCTGAAAACATGATCTATATGAAAGGGTTTCACTTTCACGAATTATTTTCCTTAGATTGCAATGGGATCTGGTTCAGTCAAAAGGAAACGAATAGGAATTCACATTATTTCAATGGTTGATGGTGGAGCAGGTCGGAAGGAAGCGGAGAATAATATACCAAGCAGCGAACAGGTAAAAAGATTTTTACTTGGACCTTTATTGTCAGAATATGTAAGTATAAAACGTAAAAAGTAAACTCAACTTTTTGCAAATGTTTCAGAGCATCGTTGACGATGTTGCAGCTTGGAAACTTCGGCAGTTTCTTTATCCAGCAAGTCATCCGTCTGGAAACAAGTCTAAACCCTGAAGGAAAAAGTTTTTCCTTACAAATTCTGGTTCTGGAGCAATCATGTGTATGCTAAAATATGGGAAATTCCTACTGGAGGTTTCAGTATTTTTATAAAATGGAAACTACGCAATATTTAGTGATGTTTAAAAATCTGAAATAAAATTCTTGTTGATGATAAAAAACGTGGTAATTGATATGGTAATTTATTATGGCATATGTGATATGATTTATTGATAAATTCAAAATTAATAACTGTTGACTTATACATACATGACAGTTTTAGGACATCACAAATTACTGCTACTTAGGTGATGCATAATATATATTGAATACAAATGGTTAATGGATGCGCTCCGCTTAGCATTTATGCCTACATAAAACATAAAACACGTGCAAGTTAATTTTTTAGTCGATACTTTCCCGTGGTAAAATTAAGTAAAATTATTTTCAGTTGTCTGTGCATGCATGTATTAAATCCGCTCAGCTCGATTCCGAACACAAGCACGGCCACAATTATCTGTAGCCCCACCATACTCAACGGGCCCGTCATAGCTTTAAGCCTTAACGGAGTTCCCTTCCTACTCGAGCTCTCACATTTATCAGCCAAAAATATGTAGCTGAACAAACTTCCGTTACTCATTCCTAAATTTTCATTGATATTTAGAGCCACTAATAGCTTGAATTTTTGCCACATTTGATATCGGTTAATAGCAAAGTCATAAATTCCAGAGTGAACAAACGTCCCCAAAAACCGTTGACCGTCGGAAACGCAAGGTTGCAAAGTTTGAACTAGCAACCGTCCAAAATTCAAAACGCTTGAAAAAAGGTTCCTGCTTTGGTACAATTTGAAACATAGTTTTCTGATTAACCAAAGCCACATTCCGCTTCGAATCGCAGTCTCCTTCGCACATGAGAGCAACTTTGGAGAATTTTCTTTGAGTAGCGACTTCATCCTAGTTATTTGTAAAATCTGCAATGTTGTTAATTTCCGGACCATTTTCAGTTGATTTATGAAGTTGAAATTTAATTATTTTATTTGAAATGCCTTGTAATATATTTTGAACGGTTGAAATTTCCAAGCCTTCTATCATGAAATATGCCTTGGACAGAAATTTGTGGTACAATTTGCTAAAAACCTGGGATTGATTTTTCAGAGGCTTTGCTATTAAAGGAATAAGGTGTGATGAGGAAAATGAAATAGGCATAATCAAATCGAAATCTTTCCGATCAGCGGCTTCATCTACGCTACCTGGAACGTTGTGTGGACTTTGCTCTGTCGTCAAAAAGGAATACAAGCAGGAACAATATAATTGTCGAAGTACCAGGGCCGAAAATATCCACATTATTATAAGCATTTTCCCCCGTAAACCACTTCGTAAAAGTCTATAGCCTTGCTCAAATAAAGCAAGACTCCGAAAAAAGTAAGCGGATTCAAATGTATTTTTCTCAACCAAAGTTAACCAAATAAGAACTCCACAACCAGCGAGGAGGTTAACAAACCAAACCTCGGATTTGAACCTACTCATGTACGAAACAGGAGTAGGGTCCAAAAAATTGGGGTTTGGGGTTAAAAATTGAAATGAAAATTCAAGGTGATATTGTGCAGTTGAGAAAAATGTATCTTTATAGTTAAATACCATAATTGGTTTTGGAAATAATTGAAATCGATTAACAAAAAACAGTTCGCACTTTTCAAAACTTGAGTAGTTAATATACCGAAAGAATGCTTCATAAACTTCACAGTTTTCACCAACGCCAGTTGATGATGTTGGCTTATTTTGTGAAACTAGTTTTTGACAATATCTAATTGAACTTTCTCTTCCAATATTTAAACGGGAATGAGTTTGTAGCCAGAATTTTGTAAGGTTTTCCACTGATAAGAAAGTTGCCGGAACATTTGCAACCTTATCTCGAAACCTGCCTGAGCCTGCAGCATCTTGAAGGGGGTCGCTGACACAAGTGAAACAGCCAATTCCCAAGGATAATTCGGAATCCAAATAAATAAAAACAATTGGAACCGTGCTTAGTAAAGGATATGATAGCCTTCTGTTACCTGTGAAATCCGAAAGCTGATCAAATTGACCGGTAATTGCTTGAAGAAAAATTGTCGGCAATTCGAAAGGCTTCTCATAATAATTACTGTTATCGTTTTCTTCTGTAGTGATTGATTGCAATGACCGAATATTGAGATTTTTCTTAGGAATGATTGAGTCAAAAATGAAAAGTAGTTCTTTTGAAGCTAACTTTTGATTTGTAGTAATTTTCGCGTTTGTTCTTATGTCTTAGCATCCGTTTGACTGGTGAAATGGTTACGTCCTGGTGAACCCAAGATGCGTTGAAATTTGATACAAAATCGGTTTCAAAGCGATAAAACGAAAACTAAGCATTATACAATGGAGAACAATACTGTCACCGGTCCCGATGGGAGAGTATGGGTTTAGGGTTTATGAGGATGTGAGAGAGTAAATGAGTGCGAGCGGGCGAGCGGCTAAAGGACAAGTAAGAGAGTGAATGAGTACAATGGAACAATGGAAGTGAGAGTGTTTATTCAATAGCAAAAGGTGTGAAGAGTGAAGAGAGGAGAGGAGTAAGCTCGAAGAGCTTCTCCGGTAGAACCATGTCTCTTTCTGAGAGAACGGGAGTTTTACTACTCCACATGTATATACATACATTATACATACAATACATATTACTCAATTCTTACATCTATAAATCATATACTTCCGCATACCTTATATGATAATGTGCCTATAAGATACATGCAAATAGGTTTTTTGATAAAGATGCGATGGGCATGAACATTCCTATTGTCTTTACACAATACTGGAGTAACACATATTTCTGGAATGTTACATTCCTCCCTTTGTTCATAATGATTTCAATTGAACTTAACCTTTATCCTAAGTTTACAAGATCTAGCACGGTGTTAAAAAATATTATCACTCAAGTTTTCATATTAAGTAGGTAAGGTCGAAAAGCCAAAAAATCTCTATTTCCGATAATAACAAATTTCAAAAAGTTTGATGACAAAGAAGAGATGTAGGTATATATTGCGTATCTGGACCGAATTTTTTTTAGTATTTTTCATACTTTCAAAGTATACTTTACAAGAATCTTTTATCTATTTACTCATATCAAATGGACAGAACATCCGCGGTCGTGTTTGGAAGTTATTTCACATATTTTGTTGGCGCTAATATTATTTTATTATTTATACTTCGATATCTCATTCTAATTTCTATGTCTTGTTTGTTTGCAGGAGAGTGACCTTTCCTGCTTCATTTGTGAAGTTCCTTGCTGCGGGCGAGCGTACGGGGTTTTTCGTGACGGCTCTCTTGTCTGATGAGGAGCTCGTCATTCTATTCCTGAGATTCAGCAACTGTCTTATTCTGGTGGAGACTGGAGTTCCCGATCGAAGTGAAGATGCCAATGGTGATGACGGAGTTTGGATTGATCCGGGAGATGGCAGCAACCCAGACGAGACTCGTTATGTCTCGTCTACCCCGATTGATATTGTTGCTGCTACTGGCAGTGCAGTTACTGATACAGGAGATTCAATTGGACTGGACGTGTCAGTCCTCAATGAGTTCCTTGGACCGTTCCTTCCATTTGTTAGAGTTCCGGAGTCACCTGCTGATGAGGTGCAGATCGGATCTGTTCGGGATTCTATTGGTCCACTCCGTTCGTCTGTCCCCGTTCCTGCCTTTTCAGCTAACGATGGCGAGATGCCAGGTACGTCAGCTTCCTTTGTGAACAGGAACAATGTTGTTTCTGTGCCTCTACCGTCTCTTGGAGAGAGAGAGACTATCCGTAGCTCTTCCGATGATACTACCGAGTTGTTCGATACTTCTTCTGGTTAGAGAAGTTCGGCCTCGAGTAAGAGTGATGTTATAAGCGATTCAGATGGTATAGAAGAGAAACGTATTGGACCGAAGTCTTCCGAGTCGGATCCCGAGCCATGGTTGCAGGACTATAGCGAAGGCGAAGCCGAGTTGGCAGATGCGCAGTTTAGTCCACCCCAACGAGTTAGGCCGAGTGAGGTCGCTCCGTTGTAAGCTGTTACAACTATGTTAATGGCTTCGATGTATATGATTGTATATAGTTTGTTTTACTAATTTTCCCCCTTTTTTCTGGGTTTTAGTGAGCTGCTGGAAGACTTTACATTCTTAACATGTTTGAGGCGGCCTGCTGTCAGTCATCCAACCGTATGGTACAACTGGGGATGTAACCAGAAGAAGCATATTCTGTGCTTTGATTGTATGCGCGGTTTCTTGAGAAACTTGCGAAAAGAAAGAAAAGACTACTCCCGTCATCCGTCTAAATGTCCCAAGTGTAGGAAACCCTTGTTGGTGAAAGGGTTTATTGCATTGGACATTCCACCTAGGTTTCTCTCCCTGCTGCGGCAGCCGAGTGTTAATGCTCGGAATAGTGCCCGAGATGAGAGAGTGAAGGCGCGTACAGAGCGTCACTTGGAAGCTGCTCAAAGTAGTGGTCGCTAGATGTCACGTCGTCCTCTGATGGAGTCTGCTCGTAATGCTGGTAAGCGACGAGTAGCTGTATCAAAGTTCCGTTGCTCCGTCTGTAGGAAAAGATTCATATCTCTAGGAAGCCTTAGAATTCATCGGCGTCTAGTGCACAACCAGACACAGTCTCGGTGTCCGTATTGTGACAGGGATTTATGTAGTAAACAGGCTTTGGATAGACATATTAAAGCTTTTGTCTGTCGGAGCTATCTAAGAACTCCCAAATAGGTTGATCTTACAACATAGTTGAGTACTCATGATTTTCATGTGATATTATTTTTCTCACAATATGTTTGGGTTCTCACAATATTATTTTTTATTTCAACAATGTCATTCTTACCTGAGAGTTTAACTTTTTGTTCGAAACTTATAAGTTTTTCATAATGTTAGTATTTTGGTGCTGACATGCTAATTTTTACAAAAACTTAGTATTCCTGCTAACTTTATAATTTTTTCATAATTTTTAGCATTGTCTGCAAACCCGTCTATTTTTACAGAAACTTTCTGCTATTTCTGTTAATCCCATCCTTTTTTCATAATTTTTAGCATTTTCTGCTAACATTCTTAATTTTGGTATAGTATTTTACGGGAGGTGTCCTATCGCTTTTTACTATATACTGCTCGTTACGCATATGCCAAAGGCATTACATGCATGGGGTCTTATAACTCAACACATAGGAGCCTTTCCCGATTTCTTGGTAGTACTAGCAAAACAGTTTCCTCATCTCTTCGCAGAACCGTTATTCACCCATTTACCAGTTGACCTCCTGTGCGGTATGGCTACCTTACAGGCTTACGATACTTCACACTCAAAAAAGAAATCTGAGTCAACACAGCCATGAAGCGAATACTTTTTAAGCCGAGTTCAATGCCATTAAGTTATGGGTAGTTTATGCAGTATTCCTTACGAATAATTGTGCGTCGAGAACACCTCAACTTTGACTTCGAATACATTCCATACAAAAATAATGCTGTCATTACTATGAAAATATGGAATGACATTCAACAAATGATGGTGTTTGCCCACCAAGATTTTATAACGAGTTTTCATAATAATAATAACAAAATAATAATTGCTTTGGAAGCTAAAGGATGCAAACTGTCCTTAGTAAAATTTCGTCACACCAAGAAAAAGAACATTAACAAGCTGAACGGTCACGTCAATTTAAAAAGACTATTCAGAATACGTTTTGGACCTGCTATGCCATAGTTATTCTTACATCAGCTTTACTACGGCAAGTGCGCTTTAAATTCTTCATAATAGTGGATAATACAGTTATCATTGCAAATGCCAAAACATTTTTCAGGCATTCGCGTCCTTCTAAGAAACAGTGCAAAGTTAATAGTATCCGCCAATTTTTATTTGAAATATAAATTGGTTATAAAGATACCGTTCTACCTATAAAAAACCAAGTGCAGTTTGTTCGAATAAGTAAATTAGTTCTCACATTCGAGACCTTGTGGTGCGGCAAGAAGTTCCAGAGTAAAGACAGTTTTCAAGAATTCCTACAAAGCGCACAGCTCATTCTCCACTCTCTTGGTAGGATCGACTGTGGAACTATATTCACACCGCGATTTACATAAACAATCTTATCGTAACAGTTCAGGTTAACGCAGACAAAATATTCCCCATTAGTATGGTAATGGATTGATATTCATTACGAAAGTCTCTGCTAATATTGAAAACACGAGTGTCATTATTTTCTCAACTTGCGCACCAAACACGTCTCGGGAGCTGAGAACTTGAGGACTACCTCGTCCAGAATGCTCCAGTCCTCATCGTACTAAATAATGATCTTGCTCTGTTAAACCAAAACAATCCGGGACCCTCCATTAACAGAAGAGTTATGGTCATAATATCATTCTTAGATTTGCATGCTCTAGCATGGGTAAACAGTGTTATCTATGACATTACCCGTGGCATGGCATCTGAACAAGCTCGCCGCCCAACGCCATATGATAGGCTAAAACCGTGGACTGACATCCTCGGACTACACGTGTACAGTTATTGGTATTTAGTGCCAAACATCCATACGGCGCCTCGGTATACCATAAGGTATGACCGTCCTCTTATTAATCAACCTTTCAATCATGAGGCATTCGGAATGGAATTTCCCAGCTCCGACTCCGAAGATGAGCTTATTCCAGAGCTACAGGAATCCTCGGACACCGACTTCGAGTATCAAGATGAAAACAGGGAGGATCTTTATCAATACGAAGCCAACAACCTTGATGCAAATTAATGCCGATCAATTTGGCATCGTGTAAAACAAAATTATAAATATAGTAATGTATGGATAACGGGATTTCCATCTTAACCCGCAGGTTATCTATAATGCAAACATCGCTCTCTATTTCTATTTTGCCTTCCTTCTTCTCTCACTAACACTTTATATCATCTTATCTCTCTTTTACAGAATATCTCTATTTACATAATTGTTCAGAATTATATGAGCATTATACAACATTACTTTTTCAATACGTACACTACAAATTCCGCCATGTAAAACAACGTTGTGAGTTTTTTCTGCTCATTAAGGGCCCTTCGCATTTAGGCGAGGCAATAATAATTAAGTTTAGTAATAAGTATCTCAGGATTCAATTTAAGGAAGGTTAACAAGGTTAATTATATTAACTATCACTGGAAATTTTTTCTCTTCTTCTCTTTCTAAACAACTCAATTCTTTCACGAATTTGGGAATTTTGTATTGTCATCATTGTTTATAAACCATTCCCTTCTCTCTCTTTTTACTATGTACTCAAACCAGTTACTTGTTACTCATATGCCAAAAGAACTACAGCTTGGAGTCTTATAGCCCAGCACATAGGAGCCTTTCCTGACTTTCTAGTAGATCTACCAAAACAATTCCCCCATTTGTTTGCCGTTCCTTTATTCAGACATTTACCCGTTGATCTTATGTGTGGTATGGTTCCAAGCGCACGACTCCTCGACCGAAAAAGAATATAAATAATATATCCTAAAATAATATAAACCATGAAGCATATACTATTAAAACCGAGTTCAATGCCATTACCTTATGGATTGCTCATGAATTATTCCTTACAAGTTCGTGTGCGACGAGAGCACCGAGATTATAACTTTGAATATCGTGCATACAAGCAACATGCAGAAGGTGCTATGAACCTTCCACAACATTTTAATTCGTCTCGAGTTAAGAGGATTACCCATGTCCGTAATTCAATTAATTTAAATTTGCAGTCATGTAAACAGATGCATCAACATCTTTTGGTCCCGCAGCGCCATGACTATTATCAATAAAGGGTCTTTTATCTAAATACTCTGGTGAACATGTTTACCCTTCATAATCCGATACAATGCCCAAACCCCGCATTCGTGTGTTACCCACAAACTGTGCAACCTTTATTGTATTAACTTACTTATACCTAAAACATAAACTGGTAATAAAAATCCCGTATAGTCTGTCTACCAACGAGCAACAGTTTGATCGTGTTAGTAAGCTAGCTCTTACATTCGAAACTTTGTGGTGTGGACAAAAGTTCAAAAATACAGACAGTTTCACAGAATTTTTGTACCAAGCACAGCTCATACTTCACTCTCTTGGCAAAATTGGCTGTGAAGTGATTTTTTACACCACGACCGACCTTAATGACTTTTTCGTATCAGTGGCACTTAGTTCAGTTCCTTGTGTTATTTATACTCCGTCGATTGAGCTAACTTCACATTTCCAGCAACATTATTTCCTGATAATACAGGGACGTTTTAACTCAGTAAACCTGTTACAAGTAAATTTGGGAGAATATCCTGACTTTATTGTAACTCTCAAACAACAGTGGGAAAGTGCGGAAACAGTTTAAATTTACTAAACAACATTCAAGTGAACTTGCGATTTCTTTTTTACTGTGGTTGTTCTATTAAATTTATAAGCCGACATCATGTTTCCACATTATTACGGTGATGGTTTGGTGTTATAACAAAAGTGTCTTCCAATCCCGAAAACAAAAGTGTCATCATATTTAACACACAATTACCTCATTGGTTCCCTGAACTCTGGGAACTCCAGGATGACTTGGTGCAGAATGCTCCAGTCATCATTGTCCTCAATTACAGTGATACTGCTCTACTTGAGCAGAGGAACATGGAGCACAACCCATATCAACGAGTGATTGTCATCCAGATCTTTCTGGATCTACAGGCACCAGCATAGGTGGACCGGACGATAGATGACATCGTCCATGGGATGGCAGCTTCTCAAGGACGCCACCCCACAACTTATGACCATTTAAAATGTTGGGCGGACATTTTGGGTTTACACGTCCACAGCTACTGGTATCTTTCCAGGGCAGTGCATTCAACATTACGTGACACGACCCGGTATGACTCTGCCTTCATCACGCAGTCCTTTCATCATGAAGCCCCACGGACTACGAATAGGATCCCGGAACCCTACGAAGAACTCGTCCCTCAACTACAAGAGAACTCAGACACCGAGAGTGACGAGCAATACGACCAAATGCAAGACCCGGAACAACCTGAAATTCACAACCTAGATGCCAATTAAGATACGGCTCAGTATGGCTAACTACAGTAATTAAGCAGTATAAATTAAATAGCTAAAAGTGTATGGTATATACAAAGGGTTGACATATCAACCCTTGGTTATTAAAAAACTTTCCTTTTCTACTTTTTCGCACTATCATCTCTCTCACTCATCATTACAATGTCTTTTCTATAACTTTATAACACTACTATTCTACATAATGTCTTATGAGCAATACGTCTATATTATTCTTTGAACGTACACTATTACATCCATCTAGTAATAAACGTTGTGAATTTTTATTTTCATCATGGGTCCCTTTTAAGGACAAAAAACAATAGCAATTAAAATTTAAAAAAATTAGGATGAAACTTTAAGGCGAGGCTAACAAGGTATATAGGCTGTTACTGAAAATCGCTTCCTCCTAAATACCTCTAACCTTCACATGAGGTCTTGTTTACAAACTACGTACGAACGGATTTTTGGGGATTTAAATTTAGATTTAACGAACTTTCATCATTCACAATTTATTTTATAATATTATAAAAGTCAAACGGTTAGAATTGGTCCAGATGATACGTATATATTCCGCAATTAACTTAACATTACATTACTTCTTAACTTAGATACTATTGAATGTTACTTTTTCTTTAACGCTTTATGAAATCACGATCTATCTCCGTAGCAAACAACAGCTAGCTACACATTAAATTTATACATGTTTTAAAGGCACCCGTTTTAAATTATAGTATTGCTGCTCTACTTGAGCAATTCACAAACATTTTAGTTTTTCTGTATTGTTCTGTTCACGATCTCAGTTTCAATACCACCCGCTACACTAAACAAAAAATTAAACATGTTTTAATGGCACAGTAGCATACATTTGCTAAGTGTGAAGAGTGAAGAGAAGAGAGGAGAAAGCCCAGGGAGCTTCTCCG
>JAANSM010003800.1:0-12268 GCA_036850725.1 Orchesella villosa | reverse complement strand
GAGAACAGGTGGCATGCAAACGAGAAGGATGAGTAGATCGGCTAAGCTGAGATTGATAAGAAAAATATTTGTAGAGCTTCTCAAATCCTTATTCCTCCATACAACGACGGGGACAAGGATATTTCCGATGATTCCAATGAGAAGTATGAATCCGCATAAGAGAGTTGATGTAATTCTGATGTAATATGGGAATTCTTCAGCAACACCATAGTCTCCCATGTCCATATCGGTCATGTTAGTGTAGAGAAGCCATGATGTGGAATTCATTGTAGAAGGAAGTAGATCCTTTTCTACTTTGTCATCAACCAAATCATAATTTTCATTGCTGGCAAAGGTTCCATCCGACGGAAGTCTTACTGAAGGGGAAGAAATGGTTGCTGAAGATTCGGATTTTCCAAGAGTCATGATTTTTTCACCAGAATCTTCTACCAAATCCATGTCAAGATTAGCTCCGGATGAACGGATATTACGCTGATAATAAATTTCCTTTGAAAATACCTTTCCTACGTCAGAACAGAATATCTACTATTCTGTTTCACTTTGATTCTTGGTGCTTTATCATTTGGTGTGAGTAGGATTTGGAGAGCATATTATTCTCGAAATCTAAATAGCAAAATAGCATTCATTTTTTAAATTTTCAACTCCGATTTTCGAGAAGCTAGAAAATGCAAATGGTTGCAGGGAAAGCCATGCTTGGCCACAAAAGCTGTTGCAAATCTCATGTTCAATTGTAAGTATGAATGAGCTAAAAATCAGGAGAAAATAGGCGAAGCTACTACCATGTAAGGAGATGCTGCAAACTAAAGAAAATGAAAGTCAGCGTGATTACAAAGCTCATTTAGCACTCACTTCATTCAATAGCATTTTAAGCATGCTTTGTTGACGATGCAGATACTGCTTTGTATTATCAAAGAAAATTAGATTGAAATGGTTCATACACAGCTCATTTAGCACTCACTTCATTCAATAGCATTTTAAGCATGCTTTGTTGACGATGCAGATACTGCTTTGTATTATCAAAGAAAATTAGATTGAAATGGTTCAGTAATGTGTTTCATTGTCTGTTTTCAAATTGTTTACAGTTTACTCAATGAAACCTCATAAAACTCTCTTACTCTTTCTCCCTCAAGCTTTTCTTGATGTTGCAAGAAAGCTAAGCACTGCATCCGAGAAATTTTAGTCGAAACATTCCACTCAAAAAAAGCAATATCTACAGTCAACATTAAATTGCGCTAAGAAAGTGCATTTTGTGAAGCCTACGAAATTACTTAGCACAAACGACGTCGTATCCAGTATTTATTGACATACGTTCTATTTGTAAACATTGCAAAGTCAAGAAGATTTGTTCAAAATGGCAATAAAAATGCAGAGCAAGTCTAAAAATGAGAAGGTATCTCATGCAGCTCAGTGTTAATCCCACACATGTACAATGTACTTTCGTAAAAACTCCTGCTGAAATGCAAGACGCGCTTCTTCCACCAACATAAACGTTCCTGCTGTTGCCTCCATTCATTTTATCTATTTAAGTGATAATAAAAAAATACAGAGAATATCTCTGTACCTATCCATCTACAAAGACGAGCAGTACTAAAATCGTAATAAAGATTGTTTAGAAACGAGCAAATGTAAAAACTCAATTTATGTTGTAATCAAAACTTACTCCCAAAATTGGTGATTGGAGGAAGGGAAGAATGAGTGTTCATATAGTATTATTAGTTATTACATACTCACGTAACCAGCATACAATTTCTAATTGGTAATATCAAATTTCCAACAAGACTCAATATTACATTTTTTAGGCGATTGCTCATCTAGTGTATCTAATCAATATATAATATGTGTGTGTATCATTGTGTTGCACGTTCATATCCTGTTATGCATGTGTGGATTAGTTGCAAAAGGTACTTTTATCCCGTTATAACAACACATAGTTTTACCAAGTAAGCAGTGGATTTTTCCATTAATCATTGGGATTTTTTCCTCTCATAATCCTTGATAAATATTAATTCATTCTTATATGAATTCCGTTGAGAGATTGAGATTACGGAGTGGAATGAAATTGGTAATTACAAGTGACCGCATGGAAAACTTTCCGATAGTGCATGCAATTTGCTATATAAAGTTGCTGAGTAATAAGAGTGCGCGCCCATTCCATTCCTTTCCTTTGAATTTGAACTTATTGTAAAGCTAATTTCAGGTAGAAAAAGGAATTTCATTACTAAAGGATCAGTGTCCATCTACCTCTAATCATTATGCTCCTTTTGAAGAAATGTCTTATGTAGAATGTCTTGTGTATCTTTCTATCCACTAATTTTGACGCTGTGCACGCTACATACATTACCAAATGTGTCAGTTCGGCAAACACTCGAATCTTTTAGTGTGATGCAGCCCTATTCAATCATAATGATTTCATTCATCTACACCAAATCTTGTTATTTACTTGTTTTCCAAGAAGAGTGGTCGATGAAGCGTGAAATCTGTAATCCATCACCATCATCATCAATACATCTATCGATCTATCTAACTATCTATGTATCGCATCGAGGATAAATTTTGATTACGCGAGACAAAAGCTGCAATTAATGTGTGATATGTATTGTAGTTTTTCGTTATATATATTTATTTGAGTCTTTCAAGTATTTCGTCTCGCTTATTCTATCAAAGCGTAGCGTTAAAAAATATGTCTAGGTGTATAGATCTATACTTACATGCCATTCCAATGCAAATGAATAGTGTTCAGTTAGGATTGAATAAATTAGTGTAAGACAATAGAGCAAGGCAAGTGTCACGGTTCACAGCGCACATATTCATTACACTCTTGCTGTGTCTCTTGCTGTGAGTGGGTGTAATGTTAGTACTTCTTTTTAACTCACTTGTACACACCGAACATGGTCAAAGTGCATGAAAAAAGAGTCTGACATTATTTCGGCATTATATTTTGTTCCTCTTTTTTCATTCATTGTCAGTTCGTCAGCAGTTCTTAAAGAAGACAAATATACACACGTACAGGCAACATACAAAGATTTTTTTTGCAAGCCTCTCCATTTTGCACAAGTGCATATGCCTATATGCCCACCATTGGAAAGTGGCAAGTGCCACCAACAATTAAAAAATTGCATGCATCATTCATGCGGTTAGCAGTAATGTATAATGAATTGGAAAAACGGTCACTGACTGCTTTAAACAGTGTTATCACCCGGACTCCACTCACCAGCTACGGGAATAATAAATTCTACTCTGGCTTGACACCACCAAGGAAAGTCTTTTCAGTCAGCCAATCAACCATTTAAAGTTATTGTTCCGTACTCACAACTACCTAAGTATAGACTGTGTACCTACCCATGAAGGATAGCTATAAACATTTCTAGAAGCTAACAGCCAGCTCATTAATTAGCATGGATTTTTACATGAACAGTTTTGATCCGGATATGACATCGATAACTACACCTGACAGATGGGTTGAATCGATACGCAAAGAAAATAATTATAGTAAAGCTATAGTAAATAATAGTAGCCCGCAAAAAATTTATTATTCTGTAGCTTTCGCGCGCACAGTATGAAACGTCAGTAAGATTTAAAGATCCGGGAAACTTCATGTAGTAATGCACACTTCCCACTGGTTCAAGCTAAACTTTCATTCGTCTCTGCATAAAAGTAAATTTACGTTCCTACTTTTAATGCAAGTCTCAAATGTTCTTTAGCTAAAAATGGTAAATAAGCAAGAACACAAATAATACGCGTGTAGTGCAGTTGTGACCGCGGAAATTTGCATTGCATTAAATTATTACGTAGGTACAGATTACTTATGTTTCTTGAAGTGGAGAGGTTTTTTTTTTCATTTCATAGCTAGTTAATATTTCGAGAAGGACTTCATATAAAGATGTTTAGCTGGTCTCTGATGTCATAAACATTTGTCTTGTTACATGATATTATGTTAATGTGCAACAATATTTGGATTTATTCCATTGTCTGAATTATGCTCGTGAATTTTGGGAGTATAAAGGAAGGAGAACGTTTCAAGTTGGTCATTATGAGGAATTATTTAGTTTTAAAATACTCATATGGAATGTGGGCACCGCAAATGAACAGAGTTGAGACATGGCAGACACAAAAGTATATATGAGCAAACTGTTTTAGTGGGAACGAAATAAATCCTCTTTCACAATTGTTAAATTTTATTGTATACCTATCTAGTTTACTGATTCTAGGCATACGAGGCACATGCTATCAGAATTTTTTTTAGGTATGGTGAGTTGAGTACGTTTTTGAGCACGTCATTGCTATTGCTTGGATGGAATATGTCTGAGTTTCAGCAATTCAGGATTTAGCCAAATATGCTCAGTCACAGGATGAGATGAAATAGGAATGACCAAATAAAGCGTGACTCACACAATGCTTGCTACAGTTCAATAATTTATTAATGAGCAGCTCCTCAGACAAATGTAGTTGACTTACATGCATTAAAAAACTTTGGAGCTCATCCTTATATGTATAGGCCACAGTCATTATATGACGGCAAATCATCCATGTAATGTGAAAAGTTTATTGAGAATGACGAGAAATTCCGGAATATGGGATCACTACCACTAAATTGGAACGGGTGCATAGGATGTTGCACACTTGACTGCGCAAAAAGTGCAAGTTATCCAACTCATTCGTAACACTTGTCTAAAAAGATACTTTTTTTCTTCTTCAGAAAACAAACACTTCCTTCATTCACAGAGAAAAGAGAGAGAGAGAGAATGGTAGGATGACGGGAGAAGAAGGAAGCAAGGCATTTTTCACTCATATTCAATCTCCTACCTTATAACTCTCTCATGTGTGCGAAATGAAAACAGATCATGTATTAAGAAGACTGAGTGAGTGAGTCTGAGATAAGCAATGAGCATCCATTTGTGGAGTAATAAGAGCATGCCTCTTCATATAAACATTGAGATATCAGCACTTTCTTTCAATCCCCGTCCCAAACAGTTTTTTGGTCCTCTCTTCTAATAACTTCTCTCTGCTCCGTGCATCCTAGGTGGGCTTGGCATCCCATTAAACCATACAAGTCCATGCTTACACTATCATTATTTCAATCAGTTCTGTTCAGCATGATCACATAAACCGTAAATTTTCTACCTTTTCATTGCAAGACCTTAAACTAGTGGGAGAGGAGAACTTCTCTCTGCACTTTTCTTTCTGTCGACACAATCAATATAATCCGGGCGGCTCACATGAGATTACAGAGGAAGTCAACCAATTTTTACGAATCGTTTTTCTTCATCTCTCTCCAGGTGCTTACCTCATTGCTCAAGTGATTCATTTAGCCATTAAGTGAATCATAATTATGATAATGTATGAAACTCAATTTCTTTAATGAAACCACTCCACAAGACGTATATATAGATATCTACTATACATCGTTTCGATAGCCCATGCCAAGCATTGAGCTTAAAGCGCATGGATTCATTATCAAACTAGTGTGTACGAGTGTTGCACACGCACTTCACTTTTATTCTTAAAGCCTGGAACTGATAGATTTGTATTTGTAAGCGCTGCATAATATTTCGGTTGTTGTTAGGGAGAGAGCCGGAGCTATTGACAGAAACGTAACAGATTAGTTGGCAATGTATCATCTTCACACCAAACTTACTGGGCAACTGGTGTAGCAGTAGCCTTTCCAGTTTAGCCTGTTTCTCAAAATAGTCGTAGTTTGCCCTCGTTTAAGACACTCTGTTAGTTCAAAGTAAGGAAGGTGGACGGCCATCGGTCGAGCAGTTAAAAAATAGCTTCCACACGTTAAACTTACTTGAAACAGGAGCGACTCATCGTTATTTTTGCTTCGTTTTTAGCAGTAGTAATATAGATAGTGTTACTATCGAAACAAAATATAACAAGACTCCTTACATAGGCTTTTACAACATTCAACTTATATATTCATTTTTATTACAGCTTCTGTATAAACTATACCACATGTTGTGCTAAGTTAAGCCATGAAATATGGAGCCATAAATAAGCTAAATATACGAAACTGATTGAGTTGTTGAAATTGTGAATTAAATGAGCATTTTCCACATTTGGGATTCTTGTATAGTTTGGTGATTGAGATATAACACTGCACTCCATTTATTGATCTTCAATGTGGAGTATTGAGTGCACTCACTCCCTACAAAGTAAACCACTTACACTTGCACATGCTGATATGTATAGACTTGAAATATGAACCAAGAAACTCATTTCGTCTCCCTACATTTCTCTTTTTTTTATGCCCATGATAGCCATGGAGTTTACGTAATGCATCGAAACAAGGTAATTTAGATGTTGGATTGAATTCTTAGTTGCAAAAATGCAAGCTGCAACATCCCATGACGGTGCATGCATTAAAAGAAATAAAAACTCAATTACTATAATTTCTTCCACGGTCTATGATGCGTTTTCATTTTCAGTGATCAGTGTAGTGCAGGTATTCTAGGCATGTACACACAAAAGCACAACCGCAGTGTATAGAGCATTATATTGATAGATAAAAAATAACGAGCTGTATAGCTGTGCCTTGAATAAATCCAAAGTGCATACAAAAGTTTGCAGGAGTAATTTTTTGGTCATTTCAGTCACTTCTAATAACTATACTTTGAACAAAATTACAAAGGGGTGAACAAGTAGAATGAGTGCACACTGCAAATGACGGAATCAGACTAATGGCTAAAATTGAAGAGCATTGATATCACGATACAAGTGTAATTTTCTGCTACAAGCTAAAAAATCATAAAAAAATATGTTCCAACCTACCCAACCATCTCTAACCATTTTCATCAGAGAGTAATCTGCGAAATAAATGTATTATGCATTCACATATATAGAGATTTTTATGAATAGCTGAAACATTACACCTAAACATAACTTACCAAGAACCTTTACTGCCTCAAAACAGTCTTGTCCATTTGGCTATAAACATTAGGGTTCATGGTCAATGGAGAGCAGTTTTCGTATTATGATGATTCTATTATCTTATCCCAATCCTATAATTTCTGTATAATGTGATATGAAACTTAATCTGGAAAATAATGAAGCTTTAGCAGCTGCTCTAGCCCCGGTCTAGTAATAAGAGACAACAACATCAAGTGCATCCTAAACAGAACCTCTCTCTCCCCACCAGTGAGCGATCAGAGGAACAATTCGCCTCTCATGCAGAACCTTATTTACACATGACATAAGTAGGCAATCAAAATTTGATACCTTGGTCATTCATATTCAGGGAGTTAGTTCATTGCAATTTAATCGTGAATATAAATATATAATACACGAAATACCTACGTAACTTGAATAGCCATGGGCCGACGGGTTACATTACAATTTACACCAGCAGCCAGACATCATCTCATACCTATCGCCTGGGTGGTTAGTATTCCTACGTAGTAATCTGCAACAATTTATATATATGTAGCCTCCACTCAAAAAAAAGTTGTGCCGACAGACTCCTATCAACTAGCCGACGTAGGTATGTCACCCTTGAGAAAAGGACAAGGAAAGGATATTTAAAGAAGTAAACTGCATCTTTTTGCACCTTCATAGTTTACACTCCTTTGCAAGTCTTTCTTGGTAGGCTGTCATGTCATCAGTGAGTAAAAGGAAACGGTAGTAATGAAGCGAAAAATAAATGTTGTCTTTAAAAGGCAGTAAATGCCTCATTATTAGGTGTCCAAATCATACACGGTTCATTAATCTTAAAACATGATACACTTATGGTTGACAGCCGTGGATCACATTGCAGCATTGCAATAATAATGTTTGCATCCATATAAATAATATAGGATATACACGTTTGTCCTCTCGTCATGTGTCGTTCCTAAAATTACGAAAAAATGAATGCGAGGAGAGCTTCAACCAAACAATATGGCAGGTTTGTGGGCACATTGCCATCTCTATGTTACGTGGGTTTTGTACCCATTGTATAAAGAAAAAAATTCCAAATAATACTTTTTGCAGACAGTTTTATTTTGAACAGGTTTGCTTTGTGCTCTTTTAAGTTAAAAATTCAAGGCTGTGATAGTTGATGGCGATTATTTTAGCACCGAATAAATATGCCATAATGCTCGCAATCACAGCAATTTCGCTGAAATTTAGCGTGACTACTTTTCACCAAATTGACATTTGAAGGAATTTTAGAGATTATAGTGAATTCTCCCCCCTTTAAATATATAATCCATACCATACCTAATTACATATGTATCACTTGACTGATTTTATAGCCGCATTTAGTAAAGTGATTGTCGAAATTCATGCTGACTTTAGTATTTGTGGTAAAGGTCAGTAACTTTGAAAATTTTCCATGATACATGACAAGTTTAATGAAGCTCACGGGCCGACACCGAGGGTGTTAGTTGGTTGACACAATCAGTTATTGTAATTCTTCTGATATCCTGAAGAGTGAATATATAATAAGTTGGAGAGGACGCTGCATGTGTGTTTCTGTGTGTGTGTGTGTGTGTAGGTAGGTGTCAAAACTGTTTACTTTCAAGACTGTTAAATATGCGTCCCGTACCATTTCAATTTAAGCTACCTATAAGGAAATAGATTTTTGCTGCGTGCTCTCTCAACTAGACTCTAAGGAAACAGGCACGAGAAGCACGTACTTGGTTTGTTGTGTAGTATTATGCTTTAACTACAAAGTGATTTTCATTAACACTCTCAAAATCCCGTTAACTTGAGTTAGAGATTCTTTGCACAACTGATTTGGTAATGAACAATGTGATGTGTGATATGCACAAAAGCCACAAAACCTATTATCATGTTCTAACAACTTGACATGGTTAAGACGACCTACCCTATTAAAGCTTGGAATTTCAAAAAAAAATATATTCTGCAAATTACTTTCATTTCCTAATACAGCATCGACAATCATTCATCATACTTGCTTTCTACGTCATTATGCTGTCTTGTCATAGGTAGTCATTTCAGCCCATTTCCTTTACTAAACTAATTTTAAAAACTAACATGTGATTTCAGCAACTGCCAATTCATACCTTGAAGGCTTCTTGATAAAGGCCGAAATTTATATTTTTGTATCATAAAGTATTTCATTAAAATGTGTACACATTTTGACGTCAACGTAACAGTGACATAGATTGAGCAACTGCAAATTGACAAAATTTATTATATACAGAGAAATATCCCTAACTTGCCATTCAAACTATTCATGCAAAATACAATGGCAAACGTGCTATACCGAATGAAATTTGACGAGACGAATGATAAATTGGAAATAAACGACTGGAAAACATGCTGTTGTGAAATTTCAATCAATTAGTTCTAAAACCGTCATTTGTATTTAACCTCGTCACTAGCAGAGTATATCTTGATAGATTGAATGAAAAAAGTTTAGAAAGAGAAGTTGTTCCAACGAAGTGGTTTTGTTTCATGCTAATGATGTTTCGTTACATTCTTATTGAGTAATATGTTTAAATATATCGATGAAATGAATGAAGTGTATAACGTTTTTGGAGTAACGCACTACACTGATGAATACCCTGATGAAACCCGGTGACGTGACAAAGGGGTAATTTTCTAAAAATGTTGTGCCTCCTTCCTTCCATGTTCTCCTTCATTTTCAGCCTGTAGCAAGACAGGTCATGTATAACACCAGCACTTAGCAATTCACACTTTACCTAACCGTCCTTCTTCAAACGAACTGTATGTAGATTGCCCCAAGAAACACAAGCACAGTTATCTTGCATTGCAGTCGAGCTAAGTAAGCAGAGTATGAAGAGAAAATGGTAAGACTTTTTACCGCGACGCAATCGATAACAAGACGATTGAGGAACCGATTTAACGTCATGAGATGTGCGTTATAACGACACTGTCAATATTCATTGATTAGGAACCAGATAAGTAAAGCTGTTATTGTAATGACAATGATGTTCCAAAATCATCCAAAGGGTTAGGGACATGTCATTACATTAAATTACTATGGGTTATCATCAAGACGTGGGAATTGGAAAACACCTATATTATAAATTACTAGAACAAATGGTAAAGTATCCATTCAATCTCTCTCCAATGAACACGTACATGCCGTCATTTATTTCGGGTAATATTTAGGAGTCACAGAGCGAATAAAAATTGCATCCAATTCAACCTGTCTTACATCTTGGTAGTTAGTGCAGTGATAATGAGAAGGTTGAAGGTACTGTTTACTGAAGAAACTGGCATGTTAAATTACCACCACCCTATCCAAAGGTAATTAATGTAGTTTATGAAACGTAAGCTACCCACTAGATGAGATCCTTTGTCTATGTATATCCCAAAATTTCCCTTGGCATTCTATAATGTTAGATTCAAATTACTGAGTAGGTTTAATGAATAATAGTCGTTACCAAGTTCGAGGAATCTAGTTGTTGCAGTTTTAGGGTTAAGTTCCAAAGGGTTACTATCTAAAACTTTGTCCTGTTGCTAATGGTATGAATATTTGAATTATAGCGGCTATAGCGTGATAAGGTTGTCCTGCTTTGATGCGTTTTTTATTGCTGACTGAGAATTCTGGAACCCAATTGTTTCCTAACGTTTTCAACTCGAATAAAGTCATAATTAAATTAGCGTTGGTGTAATAGTTAATCAAACACAAACTTGTTTTTGAACTTGCCTGTCATCAGTTAGCAAAAGGAATTGCGTGGGGTGGGTCACAGCTTTTTTGCTGTGCTGCCTTATTTCAAATTTGCTTTTCATATAATTTATCCATTCGTACAATAATTTTATAGAGTTTCAACAACTATTCATGGAAGTTAAATCCAACTTTTGTTGATCCTAATTCATGTTAGTCATACATTACTCGGACTTGAGCAAACGTTGCATCATCTAACAAAACTCAGTCTTTGATGATGATAAGCTATTGGTAATCCATTCCTAGAAGTTATCTCCCTTCATGGCCGTTCCAACTCAGGGCTTCAATATATTAACTTTCAAACTCACTTGTATGGTTCCTTTTATTCCCACACGTATTTCATGGTGCCCACTCGCACCCACGTACGCTTCCAGTTAGCAGTTTCCTACATAAAAACTGATACATATGACGTTTCTTGTTGTAAAACTTATCATTAACTTCATTTTAACCATAAGTGTAAATTATAGGGCAAGTATAAGAGCTTGCAAAATGCGCTAATTACTACTGTCCAGAATTATCTATTTGTGAAAAAAGCTAGAAATGGTTTCCCGAAATGTATCAGCGAAATGGTAAAGCTGAAATAATTATACCCTATCTGTGTCACACACTAAATAATTATTTCTAAACACCAGCTTAAAAGTTACAATGCCACAGTTTATCTACACTAATTTCTTCAGTGTTTCGGAAATGCTACTGTGATTTTTGTGACTGCAAGTGCAAGCTAACTGGAGCACTGATAAAGGACATAAACTGTGCAGCTTGTCTTGTACATTGAGAAAGAAAAATCACCCTATAATTTTGAGATTCCTTCGAGTCACTTATTAATACAGAATGTGAATGAATAGTAATGATCCCCTGTGTGTGTGTCACACGCACATTCATGAGTACATATATAACAAGTCAATTGAGCTCTGCTAGTGTGCCCTAGAAGCATCCAGCTCCTCATTAATGAATAATTAGGGAGTACACGTGGCAGTAATAAAAGGTGCGGGCGGATGATGCTCCCGATTTTCCCAGTGATATTTACGAATAGCTTTTCTATATATGAGTTGCCTCTTTACTTTCAAGAGCATATAGTTCATAAGAACGCACATTTTACTGCGTGCAATGGACATAGGAACTGTAAAAAGAATATGCTTAGAATAATATCAGAGAGCTAGTCTCGTTCGCCAACCAGCTATATCTGATTTGGCCTCTATGATACACAAGCACGCAAAAGTTTATGAACTAAAAAAACCTTTTGTTTTCCTAAAATGTGGCAGAAGCAGAAGGATACGTTGTGTTCCATCCACTGTTTCTTTTCGGTTAGGTACACATGTTCCATGTGGACTACTACATTTCATCATTTTTAACTAGAATTTGACGTTATATTAGTAACGCCGAAAAAGAAGATGGAAAACGAAGATGTGAGGGTCATTGAAAAGATTTTCATGAGACGCGAAGTGACCTATTTGTTGGTAGATATAAATGTACTCCTTGTGTGCAAAATTGTAATAAAAAGTTACGCAGGAATCGCTTATTAAAAGCGTAAGCTAGAAGTTGATTTCTAATTAATTGGCCCAAAAAGAATGTATATTAGAAGCTAATCAAAAAATGTGAGTATAGCATTTCCAACTTACGTAAAGCCAG
>JAANSM010003799.1:0-12270 GCA_036850725.1 Orchesella villosa | reverse complement strand
ATATGAAATCCTCTGTCTTCCCAACCGTACCAAATACGACTCAAAACTGCTAGACACAATCAGCATGACGCTGCTCTTTCTCATCCCACTGGAAGTCATTTCCGTTCTTATACTAAGATCAGATCGGTGTAGTTTTATGGGAGACAAGTGGAACGAAAATGCCACCGGCTTCCGGTTCTGGGGAAAGTGGAAATAATGCAGTTCATAGTGTAAACCTTACTTCTGAACAACTCTATTTAACAGCAGCTCTACCAGCCAAAACCAAACCGCCCCACAATTCATTGTAAAGGAACGTTCCCAACTTCCACAAACCAAACAACAGGGGAATGTAAAGTAATCATTGTGGTAAAAGGTCATCGTTTTCGCGTTCATCTTCATTAATCTGTGTCAATGTTAATAGCAATCAGAAACAAGGAAAGAAACGCCACCCATTTCAATACCGTCAGTTGGACAAGAAAAATGGGCACTTTATACATATATTGATTCTTAAGTTCAAAAGAACCATTAATAGCAAATTACAAAATACAGCGGAAAAGCAATGCTCCTTCTTTGAGTACAGCCACATAGCCAGCGATGAATAGCTAATGCTGCGGCGAGATAAGAAGAGATAAATTATGGATTGTAGCCCGTTCCAACCAATATTGTACAACAGGAATTGTCGTAAACCATTGCCGTTTGGTTGACTTGAGAGCAAATGATGCAAAGCAATTTATGAACGAAAAGTTGGAGAAAGAATGTAGCCCGCCCACCCGCGTCAAATTGTTCTGGAGGCGTGCGATCATGATGTCAAATAAAAATGTGCAAGCAAGATGTAGGTTCCAAAAAGGTAGTAACATTTTCCACTCCACTTTCCCCATTTTGCAACACCAATTTTGACGCCGAATGTGATGTGAAAAGTTTGAAAATGGTCACCGATTTATTAATCACATTATCACATATGAAAAGAAACCGAAGGAAGGAGAATCTAGTCAAAGGATTATACTATACAAAGCAAAATTTCCAGTCATCAAATTATATATACTACTGATTGGCAACTGGTTCAAGTTTTTAATTTTTAATTACATTATAGCATACATTTACGTTACACTATATTCACATTATATCTGTACCGCGTCCTCATTTCTAAATAACATTTTGTTGAACATGAAAAACATTCTACTAACAACTCATTTTTTATTAATCCAAATCCAAAACTCTTAAAACTCGTGAATCAACCTCTGAAACTTTAGCAAGCGTTAACGCATACTCCTGACAAGTTAAGAAGGCCGCATTTCTAGCTTTCAAATCAGCTCCATTGTTAACCAGTTCCACTACAATTTCATATTGTTCTTCAATCATGTTGGATAGCGCAGAATGAAGCACAGTATTTCCCTTCTCATCTTTTGCATTAATATTACAACCCTTTTTAAGAAAAAACTTTACTCCTCCTAAGAACCCAGCTTCCACAGCAAAATGAAGAGCAGTCTGGTTTGTGGAATTCAAATGTTTCCAGTTGGCACCAAGTCGGATGAGGGAATTTAAACAGGCCTCGCTCCGTTTTCCTTGAATCGCCATAAATAACATTGAATTCCCATTGTAGCTATCCTTGGAGTTAATGTCCCAGTGATTTGAGAAAGTTTCTAAGGTCCTTTCCAAAGGCTCCATTAGCAGGACCGCCCAGTGTAGAAATGTACACCCTTTATTATCAGGTATTGCTCTCAAGTGAGTGTTAGTCTTAAGTATTGCTTGTAACAGCGAATCATACTGATGAGGATTCAGTTTTTCAGCAGCTCTATTCATAACAGCAATATTTTTATTATCTACAGCATTAATATCAGCGCCGACACTAATAAGATATTCCATAACTTCCATAAATTGTATGTTAGGCGATATAACAGCATGATGAAGCACAGTGTATCCATCCATGTCGCGAGCGTTTACATCGGTATTGTTATCCATTAAAAATTTAACACTTTCCAATTTCAAAGTATTCGTAGGGCTATCCAAAACCGCGTAATGAAGGGGTGGGTTTTGGTTCCCACATTTTTCATTGATATCCATTCCCTTTGCTAAAAAGTATTTCAATGCATTTACATTTCCGTGCCATGCAGCATATGTGTAAGACAGTTCTTCCACGAGATCCGTAAAGTTTCCAATTCGCTCCGTATTCAATAAGTACGTCAATAAATTCAACACTTCGATTACCCATTATAGCATATAGTAGGACAGTATTTCCGTATTTATCAACGTCGTTAAAGTTAAATTCGATAGAAGAAAGCTTTATTAGGATTTCCAAAGGAATGTCTTGAGCCTGAACAACAAAATGAATTGGCGTCACGCCGTAGTCATCTCTGGCTTTGAATGCAGTGCCATGTCCATTCTTAAAAAGAAACTGGGACAACTTCAGGAACTGACTGGATGATAATTTACAGGCTTTATGGAGCATTGTATGCTGCCTGGAATTGGAACAAGATATGTTTGCACCTAGTTCAATCAGCTTGATTAGTAAATCCACATGTATGCCATCTGAAAGAATGGGAGTGTTTGAGTGCTTATCAGTTGCCTCCAGTAATTCCTTCCTTTCATGAACTAGGGTTTCAACTATGCGCACTTTTTCTGTCACAATCTTGTCCGGCAGGGATTCAGTCATTTGGATACAGTAGTGAAGCAAGTCACACATTCTCAGGTTTGACAAAACGGTCTTAAAATTGTGAACGTTCAAAAGCCAGGCGACTACATCATACTTCAGGTGACTAACAGCATAGTGAAGTAAACTTTTTTTGCCTGGAGCTGCAATTTCAGTTATGTCTCGACCACTTTCTACATAGAGTTGACATACTCGGGACAAAATTTGTAAATTTCCAGTTGCCAAAGCTTCAAATACGGTGTTTTCATCTAAGGTTGGACATTTTGATGTCTTTTTTGCTAGCGCTAGTTTTTGCATGGGTTCTACTAAACTGTGGTTGTCATCCTTTGTTTTCTGCTTTAAAATTTCATATGCACCCGATTGTCTTGTATCCTTCAATTCAGTAAGGAGTATGGCATAAGCACCAAAACGTGTTAAAATTATATCGTATAGCTTCTTGGATCGATCGAGATCTGTTTTAATAGAGACCTAAGAATACAATTTTATTAATTTTCTGATAAAACAAAAAAATGAAAAAATAAACATTGCAAACAATTAACCGTGAAAATTTACCAAAACCTCACAGTCGTGCTCGCTGAGCAAGTCTTTTGCTTGGAGCCTCGCTAATAACATCACATTGCATTTTGTATTTTCTATTAATGTGGGTAAATTTCGCGTAATGTGAGTCTTCTGCCAATCCTCCATCTTACCAATTCAAAAGGTAGTAAATATTTAAGAAATGGAAAAGCTAAGAATATTTACTAGCAAATCTGAAATGAATAAAGGACTTTGTATTAACAAAAAAAATTTATACAATGATTTCTTCAGTACTCAATTGTACATTTTTACGATTGTACGATTTTAAGTCATTTCTTGTTTGATTGATTGGTCAGTATTTATATCATATCATATCATATTTGTTTATCACAAATATGTAAATTTTACGAATCACATATAAACTGCGTTTTTACGATGCTTCTCCTGCTTTCCTGTAGCTCTATCAATTGCATTGCAGGTAAGATACGATCAAATAGAAGTTGTTAGCAAGTTTGCTTTGTATTGCATTTGGGAAGTCGGTAAATCAGAAAGTGTAAACCACTTTAAGTAATATCTACCGAAAGCATTTATTCTGAACGGTTATTAAAATTTGAGTCAAAACGTTGTTTTCTGATTGACAATCGAAAACAAAATAAATTTTCATTTAAAATAGATGTGACCTGTGACCCAGTTCCGATATATCTGAAGCCAGAACAAATGTGAAAACCATTTCACGATGATAAACTGTTGAGTCTGTATCAGAATCGAAAAAGAGCAGAAATTTTTATTTACGAAGCATGTGAGCTACGTACCCTTCCCCCATCTCTGGGGTCACAGTAAGTGTGAAAACTATCCCACTGCGATAAGCTGTTGATTCTATGGAAGAATGGAAGTATAAAAGATTTTTTGCCATTTAAAATGCATGTGATCTTCATCCCCTCCCCCATGTCTTTGGCCACAATAGGTGTAAAAGCCATTCAATTGTGATTAGCTGTTGGTTCTATGTAAGAATGGAAAAAAAATGCATGTGACCTTTCGACCCCCCATATCTGGGGTCACAAGTGGTCCACAGGTCCGAGCTTCCTTCGAAATTATTGTTTTGACCTAAGCTGTATGTGTACCAAATTTGGTGTCAATCGGTGCAGTAGTTTCCGAGAAAACGTGTCCACAAACAGATAGACAGACAGACAGACGGGATACTGAAAACAATATCTACCAATACGCGTTTACAACGCTTTCGGTACATAATAACTTATCATATCATGTATCATTATTATCACATCACATCCTTTGATAATTTTCGCATATCGCTTCGATAATGTAATTCCACCAATGCAACGTACCACCAACAAAAGCTGCCTCCACCATTTTTACAACACATTCTGCATTTTTCTCATTATATACACACAACATATACTTATGAACATGACTAAGGCTCACATATAAACATATAAACTGTTCAAACGTTGAACTCTTTATCTTTTGAATATTATGCATGACTCAGTAAAGAAGAAGACAAACAAATAAGAACGAAAGTAGCAGTGAACCGTAAATAGGTTAAGTTAAATAATGTAATTAAGCACCGTTACTACCGTGCCCATTGTAGATCTTTAGCTCGCAGAAGTTTGAACGAATTTGAAATTTTTCAACGACAAAAGTTTATTGGCAACTGTCGAATAGTCGCAGCTCACCATATAATATTCAGTATTTATAACGTAGTTGTATCAATTGATTTATTCAAGCATCTAGCGTACATAAGGATTACATACATATTCTGTATCTATATTCATTAATTTTATTACATTGCATATATAATTTTTTGTATGCAATTTGCACACACACACGAGTTATAGCTTTACGTAAAGACATGAATTATAGAATTACCTTTTATATGATTCTGTTTGTTGTTATACAAATTTAAAAATTAATTCGTATTTTTATTATTCCACCACTCCGTCACACAACAGACAACAGAGTATATGCTATCACTATCAGTGTGGCTAAAAATGTTACAATTTATTAAAATAATTGAACGTGTTAGATATATATATTACCCCTGGGAATGTGGTACTGGATGAAGTATCGTAGTGTGATTTGTAATTGCTACCCCTCCATGTCCCGGAGCTTTCTCTTTGGTATCACAAATGGCATAATTTTCCCCCAAACACCATTCATCATTGAAAGAATGCTTGTTTCCGTAATGGTATCCGGGATTCCATAACCTTTCATAGACAAAATAGTTTAGCATTGCCATTTGTTTTTTTATGTTCCGTATAAACAAAAGTAATAAAACTAATCAACCCAAATGAGAAAATATTTTTTTTCTTACGAAACACAATGCTCTCTAGTGTTGTCGGGTAGCGAAATTTGATGGTCTGGCTGACCAGGATACCAAAAATGATATTTCAGAGGAGAGCTTTACAGTAATTGGAGAATACAAGTTATTACTAAAAGTTTGCAACATTTTGAAAAAAGGGTAATAAAAAAATAGCCCTACCCATCATGTGTCCAATACCATTTATCAAATTCTACTTGATCAGTTAGACCTGTATTAATATTTAGGAAAAAGATATGAAGCATCAAAAACATTTAAACAATTTTAATTGGTTTTATACTGCCTTTCAAATATTTACCTATCCAGTATCGTCTATCCATTCCAAATTCAACTGACATATACTTCCTATCATATTCTTGGCTGTAAGGCTCGCTAATGCTTGCAATTTTGTTAACCAGCTCTTCAGCTAGTGCTTTTGTAGGAAGCATGGCAAGACGAAAATATTTGAGGTCACAATACGCTGATGCTTCACCCCATGTTAGCTATTTGAAATAAATTTCAAATTATTAAAATAAATTTTCTCAATATTTTCTCAACTTAAGCTACTTGTTATTTATCATATTCTTACCCGTTTGCGTAAAATTATCCAACCTGTTCCTTCTAGCTTTCTCACCAATGGTTCACCCTCATCACTAAGTGTCGCATCTGTTTGAAATTCGATAGTAACTCAAATTTTTTATTCCGTGACATTTTGGGAATTTGGAAGAAGACTATGATTATGATTTGACAAATTAAAACCAATTTACCTACAAGTGCGTTGGAGGTCGATGCGGATGAAATAAGTTGAAATATTAGCACAACCCCAATTATGAATGCTCCTAATGAAATTTTCTGGCTGAGGTCCATCGCAAAATATCTTGGGGTAATAGAAAAGTTATTTCAATTATAAATATTTTGTAAAAAATCTGGGGTTTCACAAAATAGGTATGCATTATATGTATGCATCTTACAATAGAAAGTTGGTATGAGTAAGTGCATAAAGAATTCAATATGTCTAAATGATAAACATGATTCAATTCAATTTTTGAAGGCTAAAGAATGCCTACATTGTAATTGAATTTCACTTCTAAATTGATATGACTTTGATAGAACATTTAAATGAATTAAAAAGTTTATGAAGCATATTGTGTATGCTTCAAGGCCTTTAGCCCCCAAAGACAATATAGTGCAAAATATATGTACAAAAATTCATGTGAATTGCTCAAAGCATGTGGTCAATAGCTTGTCCACAAGCAGACTGAGCCCATAAACAGGACTATATGTATACCAAATTTGGTGTAAATAGAGTATGTGGTCAGGACGCTGCGAACAGACAGACAGACAAGCTTTGTAAATCTTAACTTACTGAATTAGTATTCAGCAACATATAAAGGGTTTTAAATGTCCCTACTATCCTACGCAATTCATATTTTTTGACGGTGTCACGTCACTTTTGTCCTATATATGGCTGTGTCACTTGTATAAAGTGTCACTTGTACGTAAATTTGACATTTTCGAGTTTTGTCAGATCGTCGTGGTGTCAATCTGACTACCAGCCATAAATACATATGCATGTACCAGAGAGAAAGACTTTAATGTAGACTGGCATGCAATTATGGATGGCATACAGACACAAGGCTAAACAATTTAATCAAGATAACAATAATTGGAAAAATGAGATTCGATTAAGCAGACAACGGTTTGTTATGGAACTTTTCCTTTCCGAATATTAGTTTTTGTTATAAATCATTGTTGTAATGGAGAAAATATGTATATGAATTTATATTTCTAACCGTTGTTCCCTACGTTTTCTTCCATTAAAAATTCAATTTACTGAAAGCCAGCACTTTCGTCAAAACAAATTGTATATTGCTGGACATGTATATGACAAGACCCACAGACAAGCCCAATTTTTCTGAAGCTTGTAATTTCTGATTACATCTCAAAGGACCATGTTCCCTTAACTACTCGGTATTTGTTTTAGTTGATTCATGTAATTGCACACATCATATCAACACGATAATTTTCACTAAAATACTCTACAGATAGTTTGCAACTAACGATACCAGGTCCTCTAATCTTATCGAACATCTAATTGAACATCTAATCACAAAACTGTACAATGCAAGTTAAATGGGAATAGGGATTCCATGTATTTGTAATTCCATGATTCTCCGTTGCCAAAAATTGAAACCCAATCAGCAGTTAACAATTTCAATTCACAATGTCTTTTTCGGAAGGAGAATAGAATTGTTTTAAACTAAATTGTATATTTCAGGACTTGCTTACTTCAAACTACATATTGACATTGACTGATCTTACTAAACAAAAATCAACCCATTTAGGATTCAGAGCGTCTAGTAAAGTAAGTTCAGTCTGTTCTTCGTTGCCAACAATTGAAACCCAACCAGCAGTTAACAATTTCAAGTCACAATGTTTTTTTTCGGAAGGAACGGTTAACGTGCAACGCATATCATTCAAAAAATGATCCTCACTCAATACTAAGAAGACAATAATCTTCAAAGGAGACAATAAGTCTCATCTATTTGCCACACATATGAAATGAGCCAAAACTTTCACCATATGAAAGCCCTTACTCGATTAGACTATTATGAACTAAGGTAAGTGCTAAAAAATTAAGAAATATTCTATCTCCAAAATGGGCATTGCATTGACCATGCATGCTGGCGGCCATAGCATAGTGTCAAAATATTTTTTTCTGAATTTAATAAAGTAACGTTTAATATTATTATAGTATACAAAATTAAGAGTGCATTATAGCAGGGCCTCTCTTGATAAGTTTGCTAACTGATTGATTTGAAAAAAAGAAAATCGATGTATTTCATGAATAATTAATAGTATTGATTGAAACTAAAGCTTTCGTACATTATTCGAGTCCCGATATGCTGACTTTTATCAATTTTTTTCAGTCGTTTCTACATTCACCTTTATTGTAGTTGATAGTCATTACTATTACCATCATCATTTCTCACGTCCATTTATTAACTACCTATTATTTTTTTTAAAGTAGTGTCACTTGTGCTAGGTGATCTGGAGAGTCATAATACCTAAAACATATATCATCTACATTAAACCACAATACAATATTACAGCCATAGACATAGATATAAAAACAAGGCGATACTAGTTACAAGTAGTAGCATTGCGAAGGCTGAGTAAGCCTAACACTCCAGGCCATCCGTTATGAAATGATTTGGAAAAGGCCGTCCATTCTGTTAAATACGCCCACAGTCAGCGCCTTTAAAATACGAAAGTAATGTCTCTGAATTACGTAAACCAACCATCGGGCCATACTGAACTGATAGAACATGGGAAGGTTGTGAATAAATAATAAAGACTACTCTTTCCATCAAAATAGCATTCTCAAACAGATGAATAAATGTCAGATATCCATTTTAAATATGATTTTCGAATTACTAAAAGGATCGATTTATAGATTATACTTATTATACAAATAGATATGATATCGAAACGTCCTATATATAACTGTGCATTACTATAACCGGTTTCGGATTTTCTGTCTCTTAACTTCTTTGCATGTTTTTTACTTTCAGTTGTAGTATATATTAACATTTTTAAACTTAAATTGAATATTAAAGAGAAGGCTACCCTCTGTATTATGGTCGCTGTCTTTTCTCTCGAACAATAAAGTGCTGTTACACCATATATACATATTTACATATATATCAATTTTTTTGTTAGATATATAAAAAAGTTGGCTTCAGGTACCATCATAACTGAGTTGCTACATACAAAAAATAACTGGCAGTTGTTCCATACATTTTAAATCCATTAAAAATTCAATTTACCGAAAGCCAGTGTTTTAAAAAAAACTAAATTGTATATTTTTGGACATGTTTACTTCAAACTACATATTGACTGATCTTACTAAACAAAAATCTACCCGTTTATGATTCAGAGCGTCTAGTAAAGTAAAAGTTTCAGTAAAAAAACGTTCAGTCTGTTCTTCGTTGCCAACAATTGAAACCCAATCAGCAGTAAACAATTTCAAGTCACAATGTCTTTTTCGGAAGGAGCGGTTAACGTGCAACGCATCATTCAAAAAATGATCCTCACTCAATACTACATAATCTACGGAGACGGCAATAAGTCTCAAATGTCTGCCACACATATGAAATTTGATGGTAGCAAATTCGCACAGCGTGCATGGAATGTAGTCATCTTCACAATGAGTTTTTTATCCATGTTTATCACCTTCAGAATTAAATTTCTTGCAACGCACTGGAGACAAAATCTGGAGTCGCTGGGAGTCCTCCTTGCAGTCCTCTGCTTGATGGTACTTGCTATATCTGCTTACAATACGCTAAGCAAATACAAGAAAGAATTTTGTTACTTGATGACCCAGCGCTTTAAACTGGTAAAAATGAATGGACGCATTCGGAAACCAGATTGTTTTTCTAACAAAAACTCGATAGGTTCGGAAGAACTCACAATATACACGCTTACAATGAGTTTCATTGGTTTTCTTATCTTTGGGGCATCGGTTCCATTCATAATTACAGAGGACCCGCTTCAGCACTACTTAACCCAATGGACCATGTCGTTGCTATCGGCACTTCTTATAAAATGTGTTGTGAGTTTAATTTACGAAATCATTGCTATCTACGGGTCAGTCATTATGATTACCATTCTACTCTGGTCTATCACGTTCGAACAAGCCATTCTGAAGTTATCCGTGGAGCTTTTGAATATACCAAAATTAGCGGACATTTCAGTACGAATTAAAGGATCCCATTTAATCACTCTGGAATTGGAGAAACGACTTATACTTTACCGTATTCTTCAGATGTTAGTGACAATTGGAAATTCTATTATGAGTGATTTCCTTGCTATATTGGGAGTAATCGGGATTGTTGCCACGTCATCGATGGGCTGGATTATTGTTCTGTTTTATAACATTCTACCGTTATATTTATCCAGCAGCTATTGTCTTATGGTAATAGTAAACTTTAGTATCAACTTCTTGCTTGTGGGTTTAGGAACTATTCAATATAGTAATGTAATGCAGTTCCAAGTATTGTGGAAACGTTTGTTTCCTTGTATAAGGGGAAGGATGATGTTAAAATCTTGTCCCCAGTTCTCATTTTCTATTGGAATGATAAAGAAAGTGAAACCACAAACTTCACTGTCTATAGCAGACACTATAGCAAATTTGACCACGACGCTGGTATTGATGACTTGAAGCACAGCTCTCCTATAATTGAGAGAATAACCTGTCCTATATGATCGCATTGAGTTTTCGCCAGATTCATCAAAATAATTTTTTCGGTATATTATAAAGTTACGTGTAATATTATTATAGTATACAAAATACAGAGTGCATTATAGTCTCTCTTGATAAGTTTGTCCACGGTTTGATTCAAAGAAAATCGATGTATTTCGTGAATAAGCGATATTATTGATTGAAAAAAAACGATAAGGAAAGTTGATGTCTTTAATTTTTAATGTCCTCTCAAGTTTTTCAGCTTATTTTATGAATAAATTGTAGCTTTTAACGAAATAAAAAAGAACAGAGGATAAAATTATGATGATAAAATGCTTAAAAATTTTTACTAATTCTACTGGCATAACTATATTTTTCGTACATTATTCGAGCCCTCAATCATTCCCAACTTATCTGAATATTCTGAACATAACGTGGCATTCCAATCGACACTCTCATACATTCCATCCAAACATTGAGCTAATACAATATGCAATGATTCATATTGTAAGAGAATAGAAACTATAGGGCAAAATTACAAGCCGTTTTTAATTGTAGAACTATCTCTATTTGATAAGGGTTTTCTTTCAACGTGATCTCATCGTCATGGGAAGTGGAAACTTGCGGAAATATAAAATAACCTTCATTCTTTATATCTCGAATTTTACCAAAGTATTATCACGTATTATTTAAATCATAAAAATAATCTTTTCTCATTATCTCCATCAACTTACTTATTGAAAAAATGCTCTATATATAACACAAAAGTGAGTGATAATGACCAGAATTTAAAGATGCAACGGAAGGACATGTCCCATCCGATGCCGAGCGCTCACAGCCTCCTCAGCGTAGACGCGACAACAGTGGCTAGCAGCGTTGTGAGTGCTCCAACAGCGACAACAATTGGGGGAGGTGGAGACACCATTTTGGAAGATGTTCCAAGTGTCAACTCAATGCAGGAGTTGGTCGCCTTTGATGAGGATGGCCATCCCTACATTGATATCAACAAGCTATCCTTCAAACCAAAGAAAAAGTAAGAAGAAACTCAAGAATTTTTTATAGATTTTATAGAATAGATTTCATATCCGTCAATTTACTTGTTTATAGGCACCACGAACGCCTCAAAGAGAAGCTCTCCTGGTACGTCCCCGACTTCAGCTTCATCGTCTTCAACTTCATGTCACTAGGCTGCTCCACCTACTTCATTCTCATAGGGAACACGACCCTCACGTGGAAGGCAAGCGTTGGCATGTTTTCCTTACCAAATTGTTATGCTATTCACGGGTTCAACTTCACAAACGGAAGCAGAATCCAAACTGAAAGCGACATTAGACCTAATGACTTTTTCTATACTCCTTGTGAAACCTTCTTGTACGAGCCCCCATTTTGGAATGAGGCTTATCAGACGCCTGGTGAAGGTTACAACTTTAGTGTTTCTGGATCTCATCCCATTCTCCGGACAAAATTGACAAATGTTCACTACTTTGGTCTGGTTCTCATCTGCATCAGCCTCCTCAATATTATGAACACTTGTGTGGGAATTAATGCTTGCTTACACGGCTACAAAAC
>JAANSM010003798.1:0-12270 GCA_036850725.1 Orchesella villosa | reverse complement strand
AAATTTCTTTCTCTAGTCTCCTCCCCAATCACGAGAAGGTCGTTGACAAAATGTTTATAATTATTCCTTTTCTTGACGAGAAACTCATCCCAACTCTTTATCGACTTTGCAGGCAAATAATTTAATAATAGCCTCCACACCAACGCACGATACTGACTATCTCCAGGAAGACCTAGCCAAACATGCAAATTGATACAAATAACAGCTCTTCAAAGGAACGCAACGGGAACTTTGTCTGCTGGACCTACCATGAAATACTAGGTTTTTAAGCTCAAACAGGTCAATACTGTCGTTCGTTTCCTCTACGTCTTGCTCCTGGTTTTCTGCCGTGTTCGGAGAATCACCACCAACATTTGTGTTACCTCGTTTTGACAGATTATCCACTCTTAAAAGCTTTTCCAGCCGAGTGAGTCTAATTTTAATGAATTTAACAACAACCTCAAACCTTCTCATTTATTCATACTTGCAGATCTCGTTGATGACCCCAAAAACGTTTTCGAAACTTACCGTTCCTTGTAACTCATGCTGGATAACCGGTCCCCACCATCAAGTGGTTAATTCTCGTGTGCTGGAAAATCTCTCCAAGAAATTTATTTTTCGAAGAACCTCCCCCTTTTCTCTTGCTCAATATTACCATCAATAAAACGACCTAATGCTTTATATGCGTGGTGCTACAATTACAAATAGCAAATACATGTGAATACTACAGAAATAGATAAGACAATTAGCACGACAAGGAATTATGGTTTCAGAATTCCAAATATGCAAAGTCGCGCTTATCAATAACTGGGAAGTTTTACCATTTCTTCTGTCAATCTCATCAAAACATCCCGCATCTGCTCATATGTTAACTGCAACCAGAGATCCGCATTCCCAAAACAGGCATGAAATGTTACATCCAATTTGCATTTGCATAATTTGAAGAATTTTGTTCATTGGGGTGAACGCCAAACGCCACCAAATGCATTTAATAAGGTGCACTTTATTGAAATTTTAATTCGAACAGTTTGTGCATGATTATGAGTCGTACTCGTCTACTTGCGTAATTTAATTAATGATAACCTACATATTTTAGTAGATGCAAAACTACGAACATATTAGGAATTTGCTAACAAATCATGAAGGGTTTTGATTTTTTCTTATTAATTTGAATAGAATAATATGGTTATTGACATTAATAATTTGCATTCGCATAATTTGAAGAATTTTGTTCATTGGGGTGGGTGCCAAACGCCACCAAATGCACTTAATAAGGTGCAATTTATTGAAATTTTAATTCGAACAGTTTGTGCATGATTATGAGTCGTCTTGCGTAATTAATTAATGATATGATAACCTACATATTTTAGTAGATGCAAAACTACGAACATATTAGCAAAATGATAATATGCTAACAAATCATGAAGGGTTTTGATTTTTTCTTCTTAATTTGAATCGAATAATATGGTTATTGACATAAAAGCTATAACTTTTGAATCAATCTAATGTTTTTTAAGACCACAACACCTGTTGATTTATTAAGCATTAAATAACTATAATTCAGGTTCGAAAAGAAATTATAGAATTTTAAGGCAATCTAGAAGTTAGTGGTGAAAGCGTGCCTAAAAATGCATAAAAGATTAATGATGTCATCAGGGAATTCCAGTCCTCCTACTCACTTGCAAAACCAAGAACGGCTGCCAATCTCTGGTGTTAACACAAAAACACGGATGTTGCTACACCTGCTAGACTCCTATGTATCGAGCAGCTGGCTATTTGAACGTAAATAAAGATTCCTGAAAGAAAGAAAACAAAACGATAAATAGAATCTGATAATCTGAGTAAACAGTGAATTAATAATATAAATCATGGGCACTTGAAATTAAAAGCCTCGTTTTTTAGTATTTACTAGCAGCGAGTATAATTTCAATCCCAGTAAGATATAATAATGGGCTTCCACGATAATTTGTACGGAAGCAGTTATTACAATGAGGAGGAACTCCTGCAGTCGGACGACTATCCACCTCCGTTGGTGAACTTATGTGCACGTTACTGCGTAAATCATTTATCAAAAACACTACTGGAAAAGATTCCTTCTGAAGAGCCTATAGAGCCGCAGATAACTAGTAACTTCACTCTACGCGCTGGGGTGCGACTTCCAAGCGAATTGAGTGAAAAGATTTTTTCTTATCTGGACAAACACACTACTACCGCAGAGTTGCTGAGGTATGAGAGTAGTAGTAGTAGTAGCAGTGGTAGTAGCACTAGTGAAGAGGAGGAAGTTGAAGAACAAGAAAATAACGATTTAAGGCTTATCGATGCTCGTGGAATACAAGACAGAAATCTACTTGAAGAGGTGGAAAGGAGACGTGTTGCAAGGCAAAGGAGACGGAGAAGGAGGCGTAGGAGGAGGATTGAGCATAATGAGCGAGGTGGAAGACGTAAAATGCTTTGGAATGGTTATGGAGCTGCTGAACCTGGCGATCCTGAAATCATTCCAGAAGCTATTGAGGTCATTGGATTTGATGCTATTGTTCAACCATTGTTTGGGGTAAACTAAACAGAATATAGGTTAAAATCTAAATCATATACAATTGTGTTACTTTTTGTGTTGTAATTTTCATTCATTCTATAGAATCCATTGCACCTTCCATTGACGAAGTTGAACCTACGCGACTCCACAGCACTTACAGACGAACTGTTATTAAAGTTGTTGGTGCACAAACCACGAGAGCTAGACATCCACGACTGTCCGAAACTGACATCAGCTAGTCTAGACGGGATAAACGCGAATTCTCAGAATTTAGTATCGTTGAATATAGGAAGTACGACACAATTACTGCCAAGTGTGTGCGCAGACAATGATTACTTTCTAGTAACTCCAAAGTTAATGAAACTGGTTGTTTGGAACTTAAACACTAATATCCCAATGTACTGGAATAGTTTAACGGGCAGCTTTTCAATCACACTTACAAGTTTAGATTTGAGTGGGTGTGGCGAATTTGAGGACTTTGAGTTTCTCAGAAAGTTTCAAAGATTGAGAAGTCTCGTGTTATACAACGTGCTTGTTAGTGGAAGGGTGGTAGAGGAAGCTGATGAGGATGCTATGGAAGATGATCAATGTTATCCACACTTTGTACTCGTGTTGGAAGATGATGGCAGCGGTGATGAAAATATCATTGTGCACAGGAGGAGACTCGAGAAACTTGTCAACAAACTCGTTGGACCCATTTGCCAGCTCAAGGAGCTAAGGTACATATCTTTGACTATTAAATAAATTAAATTCTACTATTACAATCTATTTAAATATCTATTTAAATCTATTTATTTAAATTTTTTATTAGGCATTTGGATATTTCAACTTCAGTGGACCCGAGTTCCAGTTCTTTAGCGCTATCTCCAAATGGCAACAATTTGATAGGCTCTGTACCGTTGACGCCGTGGTCAAATTACCCAAATCCAAACCAAATATTATCAACGATAGTTCAGAATCTTCCACATCTTTCGCACCTCGACATTTCTGGAACTAATTTAGCAGGTCGAGGTGTGGCAGTGAGGGGAGAGCAGGAAGCACAGACTTCCAGCACGCGACTGTGCGATATACCGGGATTAAACTGCAGAGTTGATAACCCGCTAGAGTTCCTAGGACTATACGGCACTGCGCATGATGCGTCTCACAGGCACTGCATCCCTGCAAAACGCGTCAGTGGAGATAAGGACGAGTGTCAGATTCTTGTTGCATGTGAAGCCTACATACATCGACATGAGGTGCTAGAAAAAGTGCTCAACGATCTTTTTCATCTCTTTAGAAGCGAGAGGGGTGAGTTGAGTCGGCAGAGTGTATAGTCAATTGCCTACAGGTTAATTTAAACTAAACTAAAAGAATGAGTTTACATTTAGGCACCCACATATACGCAGTCACTTCGTCTGATTCTTCGGGCCATGAACCTCCACCCTAGCGAGAAGCACGTTCAGATTAGCGGCTCTGCTAGTCTCTTCTACATCGTAAAGAATGAGCAGCATGTTCAAGGAAGTAATGCGGAGCAAGAAGTTATCAATCCACCGATGAAACGAATGATTCTGAGCACTATTGTTAACGCAATGGCCATTCATAAAGTGGACTCAACTATGGCTAGAAACGGTTGTCTTACCATCTGCCATTTCAGAATCCCACAGGATGTTGTGAGTATTAGTACCTTAAGCTATACGTAACTTAAATCTACTGAATCAGTAATAACTGTGTGTTTATTCGATAGATGTTCATTTACGCTAAGTTGGTGAAGATTCTGTTGAAGATATTGGGCCAATCGATAGGTCCACACCACAGACACGAGAGTTTTGTGGAGAGAATTGCCATATATTTACTCAATTCATTAGCCTGTCAAGTCGAAGGATGGCACAAACGACTTGTAGGAGATCTAGGTGCAATGAAGGTAATTGAAAGTTTTCATGCATACATAATCAGTTAATTAAAAAGGAAAGCTTTTTATTTCAATTCATGTTGTACACCTTACAGCGTATGTTACAACTGATCCGGGACCGTTTATCCCGGCCGGAATGTGACGACGTGATGGAGATAGCGTGGTCGACAATGTGGAATGTAACAGATGAGACGCCAGAAAACTGCGAAAAGTTTCTGAAGAATGAAGGCATGGTGCTGTTTTTAAAATGTCTTCAAACGTTCCCAAATAAACCAGAGCTACTCCGAAACATGATGGGACTGCTAGGAAACGTAGCAGAGGTCGGAGGATTACGAAACCAACTCATGACGTCTGAGTTTATCTCCGTCTTTTGCGAGCTACTAGACTCTACTCAAGACAACATTGAGGTAAGTTATAACGCTGCTGGGGTGCTAGCTCATATCCTGTCGGATGGAGAAGAAGCTTGGACCATTACCACACCCAGTAGAAACGTCATTCAAGAATCCATGGTCAGGAATGTTAACCGGTGGAATATCAACTCCACTAGGAATATAAATTACAGGTAAAACAACCTACAACAAAATAATTCAATCCCTCTAATATTTTTCACACAAATAATCATTGTCATTGTAGGTCATTTGAACCAATCCTGCGGCTGCTGAGAATAGCGCACACGCGAGAGTGTCAGTTGTGGGCTGCATGGGCTCTAGCAAATCTTACCAGAGTGTACCGTAAGTAAAACTACAAACTTATTTATGAATATATCGTTACAGTTCTTCCAGTTTAAACATATTAACTTGTTCAATTAGCCGAAAAGTATGTGCCGCTGGTAGAAAAGGAGAACGGTCTGCCCCCGCTTAACGATTTGTTTAAGCGAACCCGGAGAGGAATCGCAGATACACGAAAACGTTAAGAAATACGCAAGAATAACATTACGCAACGTCGACGAGTTTAACAAAAATGGTAAAATCGACCTGAGCACGTTCATGGATGGCTGAAAAGTGACGATATAAAGTAATACGTTTAGTATAAAAAAAGATTCTTTATTACTCCCGATTTTAATGATTTTATTTCAAAATAAATACAATGTGTAGTTTTAACACAACAAATTAGTTTTATAAACTCGTCATTGCTGGAGGTCTCGCGTATGCTTTAGGGATGAACCCGTACTTTCGTTGTTTCGGGGCAAGTGCCCATAACCAACCCTCCACTGTCTGGTGTAGCAAGTCGGCGTATACCCAGTCTCCTCTTCGAACACTTAGGTCATCAGGTGCTTGTGCCTACAAGTACGAAGCGTTTCATGGCATTAATTCTCCATACTCCAATTTTTATCATACAACTTTGGTTGATATAATTACCTTGTAGTCGTAAAGCATCACAAGCTCTGTTCCGTACTGTTGCGCGTTGCTCATTTCACTCGTCGAAGGAGAAGAGCCCTATTAAAAAATAGTAATAATAACAGTTTTTTATCGAACAATATAGAGTTTGAACTTGAGAACATAATATATTATTGATATAATTTAAACTAACAGTCGTATCAAAGGCTCTCGGATCATCCTGGATCTGCGTGTACGTGGGTTGATTATTGTTTTGTTGCGTTAGCGGGTACACGAAAGCAGATGGCACGAACCCCTCTTGACCATCAGACCTAACCACGTAGAACCAGTCCGGGTCATCTTTATTCAGCACAGTTAGCAATTCCCCTCGTTCAACATTCACGTCATTCTCATCCCGAGCAGTAAACTTGTACAACGCTATATATCTCGTGGGTGAAGGATCCTGAAAAAATGCCATGTTCCAAGCTTATTCTGAATGCGTAATGGAAGGAAATAAATTTCTAACTCGACAATCATTGATTTACCTTATAAAATGGGACTTGAGTGTTACTATTTCCACTTTTTTGCGAGTTAGAATCAAAAGAGTTATGTGAAACGGAAGCATGCGGATTACTCTTTCCTCCAAGCGCAATCTCCGCTACAGGACTGCCGTACGGGGCGCAGTAGCTAAATGGAATGAACCCTTCCCTGTTTCCACTGGACTCTTCAGGAATAGCCCCATTTGGAAGATGCTCAAGAATCACGTAAACCCAGTCATTTTCCCTATACAATATCGACACGACGGAACCTCGTTTCACCTCCAGCTCATCGTCCACGCATGGAGTGAAATCGTGCAACACCACCATATTCCGAGCTTCAGGTGGAATGCCTAAGGAAACACGAGAGAATTAATACTATGCTTAAAAAAGATTTGTTAACGTGTTGAATAGTCCATACCCGCTTCCTTTTCAATGCCAACTCTGACAAGCGTTTCGATGCTTGAGCTGCCAGTGATCCTGCCAGGCGTCGGATTATTAGCAGGTGTGTTATCCCGTTCAGGTTCATCATTAATTGGATTATTAGAGTTGACAAAAAGCCTATGTTTCTTATCTGCTTGCTTCTTCTTCCTCGCTCCATTACTATTACGTATCCTAACTGGACACAAAAACGCCATGTTTCCAACAAAAAACTAAACAATCTTATTCAGTGGTTTAAGGACTGGGTATAGAGAGAAAATAATATGAAGAACCAAAATATTTGTTATATGCATAGCAGGGATATGGTGTAGTGATTTCGCTTGAGGGTACGTATGACCAAGTGAAGCACAGCAATGTATAAGAAATGAGCTAACCCGTTCGACTTCTTTCTCAAAAGGGGTGGGTTTCTCGCACACAAAACCTGCTACAATTGCAGGCATTCATGCAAGCAACAATGAGAACCAACATGTATGCGCATGAATAAGATGCATATGAAAAACACGGATTTAGGATACGAGCAAAGCAACGAGTTTTTTTATTATTCTTGAAACACTAGATGATGATTTTTTTGTTATTACTACCACTACTTCGCGTTACTCGCGTTGTTATTATTGTTGAGAAGTTTCGACGCGGACGCGAGGTTGACTTTGCTAGACACCCCACAGGGGAGTTCTGAGGGTGACCCTACGTTTCCGTAATACTGAGCATTGTTGAATCCTGGTTTCCTATCTGGTGTGCATGATGGAGTTACACCGCCCCCACCCACTCCGTCGTTAGTCATCTAAAAATAATTTAAATGAAACACTTTTAAAATGGAACTAAAGAAATTAAATTCATTTTTACATATACCATAAAATCGAAGACATGATGCAAGTTTTTACTCTATACTCACCCAAAGAATAATTTGCGCAGCAGCGATGAATTCGTTAGAAATGGCAACGTTGAGCAGTTTCCCATCGACAAACAACGCATCCCCCGACCTCCTACTGATATTGACGTAGAGAAGAAAGGTGAAAAAGTCCTTATCAATGATTGACTTTGCCACCATATCCTGATTAACACTTTTAGGTTCAGCAGGAAGGAACTCGAGATGTTCGTACTTTCTCCGTATGTAACTTGACCTCTCGATATCAGAGCACGAAGCCCCTGGCTTCGCATGATCTGGCACGCAAGCCTCATATATTCGGTTAGCATTGCCGTTCGACTCTATCGACCGCAAGGGGCTTATCAACAGGGAGCTAAAATAAACATGATTTCATTCATGTCATTGAAATATAAATAAGGCATTCTACGCAATAACCACGTGCACACGCTTATATTTACCAATTTACCTCATCTCATCCAACTCCATAGACCTGATTTTGGAAATATGGGTTCCAATATTTCTATGAACTCCCGAACAAGCGATACAGACAACAACACAGAGGTTCAAACTGGCCCAGTAGCCTCCCCCTTTCGACAACTGTACACCACAGTCGGCACACACGCCATTGAGGTTCTTAACAACGAGTATCTCTTCATCACAAGCCCCTTCATTCTTCCTAGAACTAACGCGATCCGCGACGTTTGCCTGCAAACTCTTGACGATCTGCTCCTCAATCAACTCAACCCATTCGTCCCTATCTGCTTTAGAGGTGCTTTCAAAGTCCCACGTTTTTGAAATGGAGACAAGCTGAAAGCCATATGCCTCCACACCCGCGTTAGCTGCATGCATGTTGTAGCTGGACTGCTTCTTCAGACTCAACGTACTCAAACTATCAGTAATAGTACGAACATGGTGCCCAGCACTCCTCGTGAGCTTTACAGTGACGTGCTTCAAATCAATCACTTTCCCAGAGTTCGGGTTGTCCATGTACGCGTTTAAATTATCAAAATATTCAATCTTCCCTTCACTCATTGTAACATATTTCTTTTTCCACTTTTTGTTCGTGATTTTTGAGTTGGAGTTATTTGATTTCTTGAGCAAACACCCTTGCTTAACGGGAATAGCGCGCCCAGAGCCAAGGTCTTGAGTAGCTGATTTGAAGAGGTTGCTCCTCCGTCTGAATTTCCTGGAACTGGTAGGAGTGCACACAGGTGTAATATTCTTGTCGCTCAAACTTGAATTTGAGCGTTGCAACGATGAGGGAGGAGGAGGCGGCGGCCCCATACTCGTGCGCTTATTTACAATCATGTTACAAACTTCACTAAATAGTTGTTCCACGTTCACCCCAGTGCGAACGTTCACATGGAAGTAACCCGAGTGCGGTATTTTCTTGAACTCTTTAATAAACTCTAGACTTGCGTTGGCATGCTCTTCAACACTAACAAGAACGATAGGTACATCGTTTAAACTTCTGTAGTTGGCAAACCTAGTCAGGTAACTAAAACACGTGTTTGTTGTTTGCGTGGAACTAGCTACTAAAATGATCGCGTCTGTCCAGTGCGAGAACTGCAATTCTGGCGGTCCTCCTTCGTCCCGGAGTAAAAGCAGGTATGGTGTGCTATTCACTATAATTTCCTTCTTGAATCTACCCCCTTCCGGAGAGTTATCCTGAACGTACTGGTTTGTTAAATAACGATGGACTAACGTACTTTTTGGACTCATCTGAGAACCCAAAAGTCCAACATGAAGATCAGACACGCTCCTCGATAACGTCCACTCCTGACTGTTCACAAAGCAATCTGAAAACATACATAGAATAATGTCAATAAGGATGACCTTGACAGACTAAAAATTTACATGAGTGAGTAACCGATATAGCCTCCATACCTTCAATATTGACAACATGCTCTCTAATAGCCTGAGCGACACTACTATCTTGCACTTGTTCTAACAGCTCATAAATAGAATAAATACTTGGATGCACAGACTCAAACCGGTGTATCTCCGACCTAATTGATAAGCTCACAATACTCGAGCTGGAGGATTTGGGCCCTCCTCCACCTCCTCCACTACACAATGCTGAGCCACCTCCAGTCATCATTTTTTCCTACCAAAATCCAACGTGCCTACACTACTGTGTGCATAGTCTCACAATACTTTTGAGATTTTAAGATAAATTAATATTGATATGGTTTGAGCTATTTACGCTAATAAAGTTATGACATAATGTGCTAAAAATAAATACTGTGACCTGTGACTGTGAGTAAAAGCCTCTCTCTCTAATTTTAAATGCATGTGGAGCCCGCACTATAGTACTAAAAAAAATTCTTTGATACTACAAATATTATGACGTAAAGGCTGTAAATATTGATTTTTGAAGATATAAATAAATTAAAAAGAATGTTTGAACTGAACACAGTGTGTTTGATTGTTGCGGGATGTTGTGATATCTAGTTTTGTAGTAGTGTATTGTGCGAGCAACGGTACACACACACAACCAACCAACACAACAACCAATGACCAAACCAAACCAAACCACCACCACTGCCATACAATCATTTTATATGTATATATCTAAAAAAGCAACATAACATCATCATCATCATCAATACATTCTTGTGAAAGTAGACCTAGTTCAGTTCGTTGATGTTGATGATACGCTTGCAAACCATACACTACCGTGTGTGTTACGTAAGAATACACAGGATTTATTAACATGCGGAAGTATGCGGGTGTACTACTCTTAATCTTTATAGGCACATGATGTGTACTCTAGATAGAAAAAAAAGTACATTCCGTTGCTTTTTACTCGGGGACGCTCACTCCTCTCAACTACACTTGACTAGACTGCAAGGCTGAGAGCCTCTATGATATTCAATATCCATAGGAAATTCTTGGAAGCATGCGTTCTGAACTGAAAAGATTTTTGCAAAAGTGCGAATCTACTTTGCCCAGGATGTTGTATGCCGATTGCCGAATCTGTTTATAATATTGTAAAGAGTGTATATATATAAAACAAAGATTATTTTGTAGATATACTTACCTTGGCTTTCAGATTATCGTACGCAATTACGGTGTTATTACCATTATCAACTTTACTATTATCTACCGTTCGGAAGCTCTTTTACACACCGACAATGAGGGTAAATGCGAAAACTAAGAAAACTTCGTAGAAGGGATTGTTGGACTCAATTCTCAAAATGCTTACGCTATAACACAAAGTACAAAGCTAAAAATTCTATATAGTACGATACAACTTCAAAGTTAAGTTGTGAAACGTGTCCGTATTCAAAAAAATCGAGAACGAGTTTAGATTTGTGAAGTCTTCTCCTACTAAACTATGAAGCAAATGATTTATAACGGTCATTCGAAAACTTATGCTGATGAGTCTAATGATTTTAGAAAAGTGACACGGTTTTATCTCTGTGTCCAGTCTATAATAAATCACAATGTAATCTGTAAGTATAGTTGCCAGGTGCATGCATGCAATTTCAAATGCATTTTAATTTTTTTTAATAAGGAAAGGGCATAAGTTTTATCTCCCACTTTCACGTACTTTCGAAAACAACTATTGCTTTGGCCTAGACAAGTATTTATATCGCTTAGCCTATTTTATTTAAACTATAATCTTTTCCTACGCTTTCGCAAAAGCTCGATATAAATAATAATAGTTAACCACACGTCAAAAATCATCATTATTACTAACATTATAATTTCAAAATCTCAAATTACCCTTAAATATGTAGCTATAAACGATTTAACCATAATGCATAAGTGTAATACTTTCATTTCTAAAATTCTCTGAAATGTCAATGCAGTGTCAATGCAGTCAATATCAAAATTTCTAAAACCAATAAAATATGCGAAATAATAATAAAAAATTTATTGAGAAAATAAATGCATGGGAAATTATGCACTTCAACTTCAAGCTGTTTTATGTAAAATAAATGTTTTTCGTTAAATTTGAGATTTCTAATTTACGAAGCGTATGGTACGGTTTAATTTCCTCGCATAATTGAAATATAAAATCTGATATTTTAAAAACAGGACTCCAGAAACCAAAATCTGTAGCTTGGAAAAATTTGCCTATGGAGTCCACGCATTTTGCATTGGAGTCATCATATTTCACCAAAAGCTACTCCGATACCTACAACAGACAGCCCAGCCTATATGAGTTGCATGCATATCAGCGCAGTTGCCTGACATATATTTATTTATAGTTTCTGCATATTTTGATTGCATACTATGCATACCTATATAGCTATGCAATGAATAGGTACGAGAATTTTAATGGTTCTGAAAGCCACCCTAATGAACTTAAAATAACAATGTATGATTAAAAATGTTACAAAATGTAAATTGTTTTATTTATTGTATGATACTTTGTCGAATATGTAGGACAAAGACCATTACTTATTACCTCCTCTGTCGTGGTCTATTGCATCAGGCGTCAGGTTTGCGCGTTACACCTTTATAACCTTCCAGTAATCTATTTATCATTGAAACACTACGTACAATAGGTTTTCAAGATGTTCTTTTAGACGTGGATACGTTCTGTGTGCTTTAAATAAAATATGATTTATGTAAAAGCAAGTGGCATGCCTGTCTACGAATCCATAAAGCTTTTATTTCTAATATTTAAATTCTTAGTATAGATTAGATATTACTAGTGCCATTCTCTGTAGGTTATCGAATTAGAGTCAAATTCTGCT